>JAKWBJ010000145.1:327500-632777 GCA_023159175.1 Wohlfahrtia magnifica | reverse complement strand
TTTTATTTACATACATACATAAAATTTAATGCATTTTCAATAATATGTAGAGCCTCCCTTCGAATATTCTATTGGCAATTGAATTATACAATGGCTTTAGTTAATTAAGTGAAACTGAACACCAAATTTCTCTGATCGCTTCAATAAATTCATTTTTCATACTGAACTGTTGTCCAAAAACGTAAACTTTGCGGGCCAACCGTTCCTAAACATTTTCAATAACGTTAAGGTCAGAAGATTAGAGATACCAAGCGCGCTTCTTTTTAAGCGTTGTTTAGTTTCGCTTTTAAAATTATACGTTGCAACATTCTTAAACTTTCTGAAACACCAGTTTTGACCTTAATTTATGCCACTTAGCCGATCTAAGTATAAGACATTTATCAGCAGCTCAAAGAGCACATTTTGAATGGTCTCTCATACTTTGCTCCCTAGGTTGACTCATTTCGTAAAACAGTAGACACAACATTTTGGTTTCTTCCGATTTTACTCGCTATTTTAAGTATAGATAGGCAGACTTCCTTATAAGTTTTAGTATAAAAAGATAACGTTGCAATTAAGGAGCGATACGTAAACACTTATAAATATATCAAGCAAAGTATATCAATTATTTATTTTTTTAATCTTGAGGAATTAATTAATTAATTAAGATTTAAATAAAAGAAAAAGGGCACTAGTTGCCTAGGTTATCAGCTTCATATGAATTAATTGTAATAAAAATGTTCGAAAAGAAAATATTTTGAATTTGTATTACGATTTTAAGAGGATTACACACACTACAGAAAATATATCGCCACCGTATTCCAAAAAAGCACATCCTCATTACGCAGTGTGATACTGGCAATCACCCAGTATTTGTGTTTTACGTTAAATTGAACAATAACACTGGTCTGCAAATTTAGAAAAAGTATTTAATGCAGAAACAAAGCATCTTTTTTAACTAATCTGGTTGCGCTGAATTCGAATTTGGCATAAAAATTGGACTATCACAACTTGTTCATTTTTTATCGCATGCATCGTAAAACAGTCATTATGAATTAGACAGAAGCCCACATTCAGTGTAAATCTTCATTACAGTGGCTTTTAATCATGTCACGGAAATCGAGTGTTACTGATTCAACCCATTTTTGTTTTGTGTGTGGTGAATGTTTGGTTGTAAAAAAAGGATACGCAATATCAGAATCATTAAAATATGCGTATTTACATTATTTTAGTTTTGTTGTCAGTAGCTTGGACAAACTGTGGACATCGACAATGTTTTGCAAGAGTTGCAGAACTGTTTTATACAAGTGATCAAATAACAAGTAGATCTATTTTGATTTTTCAATTCCAGTAGTTTGGAGAGAGTCAACTAACCACCAAAACGATTTTTATTTCTGTTTAACAAACGTTGCTGGATTCAATATGAAAAGTCGAATAAATATTACTTATGTACACGAATATCCCATCGGTTTCCAAACCAGTTCAACGTCCACCATATGATACATTACCAGTGCTAAGAGCAGTGAATCAGAAACATCGTTCACCAGCAGTGGTAGTTTGTATAAGGCTGATGATAAACGCCATTTAGTGACTCAAGCTGAGCTGAATGATCTAATTCGGGATTTACGTTTAACGGAGTAGGACGTATAATTACAAGCTTTACGTATGCAGCAGTGGAAGCATCTTGCAGTTGGAACAAAAGTAACAATCTATAGAGATAGATGATTGGAAACACTCTATTCAATATTATACTGATGTTGATGGTTTATTTCAAAAAATGAACCATCCATATGACAAAACTGAATGGAATTTTTGATGGCTCTAAGTACAGTTTAAAGGCTCTTCTTTTGCATAATGGGAATTGATTTTTCTCTTCTCCCATTCTTATCAATTGCTCATACCATTAATACAAAGGAAATTTACGAATTAATGACTGAAATTTTGACATCACTCATATACAACGATAATAAATAGAAGATCTGTGGTGACCTTAAGGTGTGTGACTTAAATTTCGTAGTAAAAACCATCGTAAACAACTGTAAATTAATCTGTTTCTGTTTCTCACTAGAGAAAAAATGTATTCTTCTGCAGCATTTCTTGACTTACAGCAGGCATTTGACAGAGTATGGCACGAAGGATTGCTATTTAAACTTAAAAAAATTCTACCTGCCACACACTTTTCATTGCTAAAATCATATATTTATACGTAATCGAACTTTTTATGTGAAAGTTGACGATGAAGTATCAAGTATAAATGAAGTTTTCAGCGGAGTCCCTCAACGCAGTGCTGTAATGCAAAGGGTGTTAAACACACTGCAGCAATGGTCAAATAAATGAAAAATCACTATAAATGTAGAAAAATGTAATCATGTTACATTCACTTTAAGGAAAAAAGAACTCCCTCCAATATTTATATATAAATAATCTGCAGTTACCAAAGTCTAACAGCGTGAAGTACTTGGGAATATATATAGACAAACGTCTCACATAGAAAGACCACATTCTAAGTAAAAGGAAGTACCTTAATATTGAAACCAAAAAATGAGCAGCTGTGGGGAACAGCCAGTATCTTAAGTATTGAAATATTACAACGCTATCAGTCCAAAACTTTAAGGAATACTTCCAGCGCACCATGGTTTATGGCCAACATTCAAATTCATAGGGATCATAAAGTACCCTTTATTTTAGGTGAAATAAACAGATTTAGCTCTAGGTATGTAAATAGACTGAGCAATCACCAAAACCCATTGTCGATCTCTTTATTAGATGAAACAAATGAAATTAGAAGATTGAAGAGGTTTAATGTATTAGATCTCCGATATAGAAAATGAAGCCAAAATTTAACCTTGAATATACGAAACTTTTTATACATATCAAATACACTTACATATACATATATATGTATGTATATAAAGTTTAATAACTTATGTGATATTATTATTTTTATTATTGAATTTATAAAATTTGCTAAATATTGTAAAATAGATTTTAAATAATATTGGTATAAGAAAAAATAGTTCATTGGTTTGTTGATTAGTATGTAAGCAGGTTTCACAAAATATTGTTGTTTCCTTTGTCTATGGGATAGTCGCGCTACATGTCATCATTACGTCAGAACAGAGTGGCCGAAAAGAACTGAGTGTTCACCAGGGAAACAAAACATTTTAAATAAACCATTAATTGATCAGAAGAACGTCATCTGCCGCTGCACATAAAATTGGGCTTTTTTAAAAACTTTTACAAGGCTTTGGATAAAGATGGTGCAGCATTTAAATATTTGTTAGCGGTTTTTCCTAAAATTTCATATGCTTAAATCAAAGAAGGTATATTTGTTGGCTCTTAGATCAGGAAGCTTTAAATGATGACAATTGTTCACAATGTTTATTGGAGAAAGAATATGCAGCCTGGGAATCTTTCAAGAGCATCGTGAAGTTCTCTTGGAAAAAATATGAGTGAAAACTACAGACAAATTGTTGCTGAATTATTGAAAAATTATCATGAATTATGTATACAAATGTCACTTAAAATGCATTTTCTTCATTCGCATGTAACATGTAAAATATATTGAATGACAGTTACAAGTAATGAAAAATTACTCCATAGGTATGTAAAAAGTACAAATGACACATACATACACGCACAATGTATGTTACCATATACTCGCACATATCTACTTAGGGATTCATGGGCCCCAGATTAAATTAATTCATTATGCTGGTAAAAATAAAATGTTAGTAAATATTTAAGTAAATGTTCACACAAAATCGTTTATAGAATTACCAATTTAGATCACAATTACAAAATTGTTATAAAACTAACTTTACACTTCCGATATTGCTCAGGATTCAATATATATGTATGTTTATTTCCACTACGGTTTTTTTCCCGGGAACTTCCTACAAATTCAAATGAAATGAAATGAATTTATTTCCCGCTTTCCCGGAACAATAAAAGTTTAGAAACTGAAAATATAAATATACGGTGCGTGGAGCGACGAACAATGTTAGAAATGTATAAGTAAATAGTTCTTATGTATTTTTTATTTTCTCAATAGTTGTATTTTTCGCATAATAAATATAATCATGACTATCATTGCCATGAACGTCATCATTATCGTCGTCATCATCATCACTATATTGAAGATTTTCTGGATTTTGTTCAAATATTAATAAGCTCAGCGGTTCTTGTGGAAAAATTTTACTTTTTTTCTTTTAACTCTTTCATATTGGAAATAATAGGATCGGAAGTCACTAGAGGTCTTAAAAATAAATTCCGATTATCTCCCGAACATTTTCTCGAAAAATTTTCTCTACAATTTTTTAAGTCTCTATTTAGAGCTTCTTGCGCCTCTTCTGACAACTGCCCTATCGGAATTAAGGAATGATTTATTATTTCTGGTCCATGAATTAAATATTTGTGAACAGTTGGATACATTTTTACAACGTGTTTAGCGGTATCAAGTGCAAACTCCCGAAAAATGTCAATATTTATTTGAAAACTACTTGAAACTTTTACCATTATTACGTGCATTCGCTTAATTAAATTGACCTCAAGGTTTGTTATTTGTGCCGAAATGTCTGCATTTTGGAAGAAACGCCTTGTAGTGTTGCCGTCATTGGAATTTTCACATTCTAGTTTTGGCTGATGCGGGCTTTGTTAATTGAAACTATTTTGTCTTCATCTTCAGAACTAGCGTGGCACTTTATTATCGGAAGTTTATACGATAAATTAAGTAGCCATTCGAAGAATCAAATTCATCCATGAAGGATTGAAAGGCTTGGTTTTGAAATAATATTATAGTTATTTAGTAAAATCCCCAAATGCCTACGTGGTTCATAAAAATACTCTGTTATAATTTACAGCAAGTAGTTTTAATACATAAGTATGTATTTCAAGTATCTGTAAACATAAATCAATTTAATTTTAAAAGTAACAACTAAAAGCAAGATTTTTTCATCAGTAGTTGGTGGAATTTTTGTATTTTTAGGAAAAAGAAAAATCTTCGCTTAACTTTTCTTAATTCACTACTTTAAGTCCACATATTTCCCAAAAATGGACAATTTTAGCCTCTATTTCAAACAACATAAAAATAAAAAACGGAAAAATAATCTCACAAGCCTGAGGTTAATGGCTACATTATTGCTTTTAACATTATCATTAAAAAACTATAGAAATTTCACTTTTAAAAGTAAAAAAATCGGTGTTTTTTCTTTTATTAAAAAAAAAAAAAAAAACACAAAACAACTCTTACTTTGGAAGAACGTAGCATCATAACGGAAAGTGATGTAGAATTTTATCTACTTTAACGTGATATAATTTTTTTTACTGTTTTCAGATTTTTTTTTAATTAATTCCCACTTTCGGAATCAAATACCCCAATGTACGACATTCAAATAACGCCAATCATTTTTGAAAATTCATTGATTTTTAAATAATCTAATGATTTTATATGTAAAAAACCAATAAAAACATTTTTTTGTATATTGAAGACCTGACGTGACAGAGAAAAACCAATTCGGATGCAGCCCATCAAATTACCTTAGGAAAGGTATTTGGTTGCTCCAGTCCAAAACCTTGTTGGATACTGTAATGTATTGACAGTGAGCCCAGAAGACAAATGACGGTGTTCTATTAGCGATACGATGCCTCTTCTATTAGAAACACTTGAGTTTCAATTTACGGCTGTACTGTCTAAGCCTCCGGTGTAAAATTGGCAACAATTGTTGCAATACAACTTAACAAAAAATCGAAAGCCTCTTAATCGAATTTGGGTTTAAGCCACAAGTCCTAGGTATTATCCTGAAGATCTCTGGTCAAGACTTGATGGCCATTTTTCTTCTATGATATAGAGGTACGTAAGAATATCCATATACATATATACAGACGTTTCTGGAAATAAAATATTCTGACTAGACATAATACCCAACTATTCCATATGGCAAAAAAAGCATCGAATTCCGATAAAGGATGAAATCGTATAAGGGATGGAAATATCAATATCAATAGAATTGAATCGAGGGATGCCGAAGAATTAAAAAACAAGCGCATACTTGGAAAACACAGGTGGACAAAGTAGTTGCTGCACATTTTATCATCTGAATCCAAATAAAAGCAAGAAGAAGAAGAACAAATTTATTATGACCCTATGATACCCTGTGGATCGTCAAGAGAATTAATCAATAATGTTTTCAAATGTTAAAAGAAGCTTGCTTTACTGCCATAGAGCTGGATAAAATCATTTGTCGTATATCTTTATAGCTATGTAAGTACTTTCCGTTGACAGCTGCAGATTTTCTACGGAAATATGTACATACATATGAGAACATCCTCACATTAACTATGGAAAATTAAACAAGTAACTGCACGCATAAGCATTTGCATTATATGTTTTCTTTAAGTTTTATCATTTTTTCTGCTCATACATACATTTGTATGTGCTTATTTTATAGTTCTTTGATGACTAATCTAAATTCGGATTAAAAGTTCTATCTATGTAGACTAAAAGGGGTGATACATTGGCAAACATGCGGATAACTTATTCTCTATGAATGCGATTGGTTTTTTGCGATGTTTGCAAACAAATGTTTGAAAATGTATCACCCCTATAATAGTAGATGACTTCGACGAATCATAATCCCAAACAACTTTTAATATAAGGCATTTACTAACTTTACCCCACAAAACCACATGTTTGACTCAGTATACAGAAAGTAAAAGTAAAATATATTTTATAGTTTTTATTCCATATCATAATTAAAAACCGTTATTGTTTTTATTGCTCTGACCTGTTTCAATAAATACCAAAAATACTCAATTTTTTACCTACTTTACCAAAAAAGCACTATAATGAAACAAACACATATTTACCCTTAAACTCTCCTCGTATATTTAAACATACAACCATACAAAATTCCTATAGCTATGGTATCGATTAAAATATATTAAAGTATACTTTTTAGGATTTATTATATAAGAGACCATAATTAGAAAAATATTTTCAATTTCCGTTTGCTGGAACTTAAAAAACTTTAAATAAAAATTAAAAATGAAAATAATATTGTACATAACAAACATGTCTTATTGAAAGATAACCCTTTAGAGTTATTTTGTAAACAAACTTTCTTTTATAAGAGTTAAAATGGCCAACTTTACAAACGAAAGATTGTCATTACATTTTCTCACTTTCTCATGCCGATATAGTGTAGGATGACGAGTGGGGAAGAGAGAAAAGATATTAGAAGATTAATATTGATCTTTACTGTTTTTATGCATATTTACCTTTAGACCAGATTGCCAAATAACAAGAGGTAAATACTTTTTTCGAACTCACTTTATAAATTTTATTTTATTAAAATTCAAGGGTAATTATTAGATTGTAGGTTGTCTTAAGTGTAGCATAAATTAAGTAGTTTAAGGTAGAGTTAGTCTTAATTTCAGTAGATTAGTTGTACTGTATTTAGTATTCATTTATTCGGTATTTAGTTATATTAAGTATTGGGTGATTTTTTGAAACTTGCTTTTTGGTAACACTGTTTTTGGCAGCTCAGCTGTTTTCGTGTAACATGTTGCTGTCAAACACGTTTAGTTTGGTCTAGAAATTAACAATGAATCAATTGGCCGCCTAGATCGTGCGTTTTAACGCCTTTAGATTATTTTTGGTGGGGCTATGTTAAGGCTCATAGGGAAAAGTCTAGAGCTAAAAAACAATCGATAATACTATCGATGGTTTCGATAGTTTTGTTTTTGACTGACCATCTATAGTTTTTTTTCACTATCGATACTTTCGTCAAATTGATTCAAGGTTACATTTGCAAAAATTTTTCGCGCAGGTTGTTAGCCATCCGTAAGTTTTTATAGTTACATAGGGACACAGTTTAACAGTTTTTTAAAATTTCTATTTATTAAACTCATATGAAGTATGAATTGTAACTAATTTATGTTCGTACATACGATTTCGCATTTGACCCAAGCAAATTAATCATCGTTTTGTCAGACCATAGCACGTTGTTCTAACTATTACGGTGCAGGTTTTGCTTCCGTTTGCTGAGAAACGATTCATTTCGAGGACTCTTACCTATAAGTCTAGCTTCCATAAGGTTTTTGAAAATTTTTGCTGTATATAAGGATTACTCTTCTATCAACTTTAATGACATATTGAACAAAATTACGTGTCCCTCAGCATTGCATATTTATTATTATTCTTTCCAAATCATTAGTTAGTTTTTTTACAAACTATCGAGTGGGCCGACTATCGATAGTTTTGCAGCTTGTCACAGGCCCGCAACGGTTGACACAGGAAGACAATATTGAAGAATTTTTTGTTAGATAGACACAACGTATAAACCATTTGATCAACATTTACATGAAATCATCTTCAAGCATTGAATTATATAGATCGTTCTATCGACTCAAATAAAAATTTCTTACATTCCTTAAATTTTATGTGTTTTTTTTTTTTATCAAATCCGAAAACTCTTAAAAATTTTTTTACTAAAATTTGAAAAGATTTAAAAATAGAATAGAAAAAAATGAAAAAATATAAGAAAAATATTAAAATATAATAAAAGTAGAAAAACATAAGGAAAAAAGTAATTTAAAAGTTACAAATTAAATCGACCTCTTTGAGCGAAATTATCGTATGTTACATTTTTACGAAATTAACTTTTTGATGCAAAGATATAAACTCACCACATAGTTAAACATTATATCAATATACGGTTTACTTAGAGAGATATTACTGAATTAATTTTATTGTATGTGACATTGTTGTTTTTCTTGTGAACAAAATTATCGTATGTGCTATACAAATATTTAGTGAAAATAAAATATCGTACGAAAAAATGTAACTGGCTTAGTGGAAAACAAGAAAAAAAAAGGAATAAAAGAGGTTTCTGTACAGTGAAAGCATTGACAGGCGTAGCTTTCATGAAGCATGCTCTGATATTTCAGCCGTTCAGAACGGCAACAAAGCTTTAATAACCATATTCGCAAACTTTTTAATATTTTCGAGCCATTCTATAATGCCGGCAGATTTCATGCATAGCACAACTGAATCTTCTTTGCCTAATAGAACAGTTTAAGCACTTAGTGAATGGCCCACAATTGTTCGTAGTCCACGAACTAATATAACAGGTAACAAGAGCATTGAAATCGACTTTCATAATTTTAAGTTTTTTGCAGATTCAAACAAAATTAAGATAACCTTAAACAACCATCGTACCTGTAAATCCCAAAATAGTTCGTGCTCAATTGTACTGCTATATAGATATTTTGATAGCTCTATGAAAAGAAAAAAAAAACGTTAAAGTAACCTGATTTTTGGTTATAAGCTTAAAACATTATACCACAAAGTCATAAAGTCATACAGAATCTTTGTTTGAGATATAGTATATCTGCAAAACATTAAAATGAGTTCTTAAATTTAAAGCAGTCCTTAAAAATAAGGGAATGAAACAGATGACGAGAATATTTCATTATTTATTACATTTATTACCAAATACTACCTAAAGTTTTTAATTTAAAACACATCTTATGTTGAAATACATACATATATTTAGGACTTAATATTTACTCATATTTAAATTATCTTAAGTACCTCACTTACCAAACACACTTCGAAAAATTTTGTGGGAGAAATTATCGTGTGTCAAAAAATTCTGAATGTCTCTAAATATATAAGTTTTTCATAAAAAAGTTTTCAATATATTTTAACATATTGGTTATTGTATCACATATCAAATTTGGTATTGATATTACCAACCAAAGCAAAAAAATTTACAAAAAAAAACGCTCTTTGTAAAACGTCGTTTTTGTAAATACGATAATTTTGTGTAAAAGGGTCGATATGATTCCTTATATTTTTCTACTTTCATTTTTTTCAATGTTTTTTCATTTCTTATTTATTTTTATTATATTATTACGTTTTAAGCTGTTTAAAACGTCTCAGTTCTTTTAAATTGCGTAAAATAATTTAAACAAACGAGTTTGTTGTTTTATTTTCTGTCTGTTTCTATTTGTACACTTTTACTTTATACAACAATTCAACTAAATACACAAATTACTCAATACTTTTATTTACGTCCGAACACGACTTTACTTTTGAATTACAACTTTACGCAATGACTGAACTGCGAAGCGCGAGTGCCTCTTTTTATTACAAATCATCATCAATATTCAATTATTTTTATAGTTACTAGAAATTTCTATTTACGATAAATTCAAATATAACACCCAGAATCTATCTGTATCTTTACCTCAGGAATTCTTCATTTTCGTAAGAATATTTTAATTTTTTTTTAAATTTTTGTATAAAAAATTACTATTTTAATTTAAAAACAAAACAAAAACGTCTATGCCTACGTCACACACATTTTCATTGAGAGAGAGAGAAAAACTAATGGAACTTGTGAAAGCGTAATATGTGTAATTTAATTCATGGGTATGTATGTAAGTTAGTCATTGCGCTCATAGCTGCCAGATTTGATGATAAATTGACACCCCTAAAAGTATAAATAACTCTTTGTAGGTGAGACAACTAGCTCACTTCTTCTGATTTTTGCTTGAGATCAATGTTATTAAAGAGTAAGGCCTGAAAGAGAATAAGGTAGTTGTAGTAGTAGCTGAAGCTAACGACGTAATGACCCAGCAGTACAAAAGTTATTACAAATGAAACACACCCTATTGTATACTATTATATAGGAAAAATTGAAATAACATTTGTAAGCACATATAAACTAGCATCCGAATTGGATGAGTCTCATTCCAATATATTTTAGAATTAAATGTACATTAGAAGAAAAAGCCATCGCACTAGCATCCGATTTGGATGGGTTTGTAATACATTACATGGTTATTAGAGTTTCTATTATACATTTTGTTTGTTTTTCTGCTTTTTTTCTTTTTTTCCGGATTAAAATGGAAAGAAGAGGCTTTTAAAAGTGCAAGTGGACTAACCATGTGTGTGGTGTCTATATGGAAGCGCTTATGGCCTAAAACTGAAATTTCATTATTCAATTTGCGATAAATAAAGAAAATGAAAAAAAAAATATTTGACAATTAAAATCCTTCCAACTTTCACTAACAATGTCTGCAGCATTGGACACATCCAACCAACCACCTTCATTTACAATGTCTGTAGTTTTGGACTCATCCGATCCATCTAAGCTTCGCTTGCAATATCTGTTCCATTGGTCCCATCAGGCATTGGATGGGTTCTACTTACATTGTATGTGGTCTTGGATTGAAGATGTATGTGGTAAAAATTTTGCTGGGGAGTAGTGTAGCAAGAAAAAATGCAAACAGAATATTGAATCTATGTGGTTACCAAATAACTTCAACAAAAACTTAGAGAATTATCCAAGAATAATATACGATTTTTATAAAAAAATAAGCATCAAATTGTGTAGGAAATGCATATTAAACTACATATAGTATTTCACATTATTATCTAATAAAATTTTAAAAGTGGAGTTAATCCATTTGGCAAATGAGGTATACTTTTCTACATATCTTCAAATGAGGTATACTTTTCTTTTATGTAGTAGTAGGTGTTAGCACCTTGACGATTGAGAGGTGATTTGAGGACATAAAAGCGTGAAAGAAATAGATCAACTCGTTGAATAATAATATTCGAATATTACAATGAGTACTACATTTTACACTACAGCAAGGACTACGTAGTTAGTAAGAGTTACACTCTTTCATAAAAAAGTTTATTGTCCAAATGAATTTCCTTTGCCAAAACATTGCAATAGTTCATAATTTTTAAATATGTATAAAAAATATCAGATAGTTTTAAAATTAGTTCTTAATTAATACCAATTTCGCTATTTAAATGAGCTTACGATCTTATATTCTTCTCTGTACAGTATTATTCGGTTGTATCTTTTAAGATATAATTACTATAATTTATAATTACCATAATTCAAAGATGTAAATAAGTATTGTATTTAGTATATGTTTTAAGTGTTAATATTCATGTTAATGCGCAACTTTGCGTACTTTGTTTTGCCGCCATTTTGGTAAGCATTGGTCTTGACAGTTCATATTTGGCAGTCGTGAAGTATAGACGTGGCAAATTTATTATGGAAAAATATTCAGTAAACCAACGTGTTTTAATCGTTAACACATTTTATCAAAATAAATCATCAATTACTATGACGATGAGAAAGTAACGTGAAATTTCATTTTTATTTGAATAATTATGTGAGTAAACAGAATAGTCGGTTCTGGGCAATGGAAAACCCTCAAACTATTCATCAGTCACCTTTGCATCAATTAAAAGTGACAGTTTGGTGTGCAATTTGGTCAGGAGGAATCATTGGACCTTACTTCTTTGAAAATGAAACCGGCGCAACGGTTACTGTGAATGGGGAGCGATATTGCGATATGATTGAAAACTTTTTAACACGGAATGATGATGTTGATTGGACTATTTTTTGTGGGGATATCTGAAAAGCAAGATTTATGCAATCAAACCAGAAACGCTGGAGCAACTCAAACAAAATATTCGTGATGAAATTCATGAAATACCGCGTGAAATGTGTTAGAATGTAATGAAAAATGTGCTCAAAATGGCTCACATTTGTGATGCTAACAGAGGTGGGCATTTATCTGATATTGTATTCCATACATAACTGCCGACATTAAATAAAACAATTATCAATATAAGATCCATTCTCTTTCATATAATCAAAAAGTATAAACAAACAAAGTGTATACCTTCCTGGCGGACACCCTCTATATACATATTTATATGAATTATAAATTTTATTTTTCTATCTCCTATTATTTCAATTAATTTCATTTTTAAAACAAATAAAATTACCACGATTATTTTTCTTTCTAACTTTAAACACGGATTTTTGTAAGAGAGGTTGCCTGGTGTATGTTTTAAAATACAACCAGTTATTTTTATATCTTTTCAAATAATGAATTTTTTATTTTTTTGTAATTAATAACGTGGTTGTTAATTTATTTATATTTTATACACAACACAAATTTTACACAAACACATAACCAGATAGCCCTATAAACAGCCTGCCGTAAACAACGTCATTGTTTTTAAGGGAATGTTGTTTTTAAAGAAATTCAAATATTTATTCCAATATAAAAAGTGGAATGAAGTATGAAAATCGCGTTCTTATTCTTGCGTTCTTGACCAACTTTCAAATAAAATTTAGTAAAGGTCATTATTACCACAAAAAAAACCAAAATGTACTTAACACTAGAACTGCCGAACGGTCAAAATGAGAAGTTCTGTGAATATATTACAAGGGTTTCTCTTTAAACTTTCTTTAATAAAAGGTCCGCCAAATATTTTTTTTTTTTTTTGAAAATGCTATATAAAAAACTACTGAATATTTTCTCAAATTTTTTTTTTATTTGAAAGTACAATCCTTCTACATTATCGATTGTGTGCAGCTGTATTTCATCAATGGCTTCACGAATATTGTCCTTTAAAGCGTCAATTGTCTCTGGCTTGTTGGCGTAACACTAATCTTTGACGGCACCCGACAAATAATAGTCCAACGGTGTCAAATCGCAGCTCCGGGGTGGCCAAACGACATCAGCTCTGCGGCTGATAATGCGATCTTCAGAAACAGGGCGCAAAACATCGAGTGTAGCTTCGGCTGTATGGCACGTAGCGCCGTCCTGTTGAAACCAAATGTTGCAATATCCTCCTCTTCAATTTTTGTGAACAAAAATCCGTTCAACATGGCCCGATAACGATCGCCATTGACTGTAACGGCCACTCCTTTTATGCCTCTGGACCAAAATCCGCACCAAACAGTGACTCGTCTTGGGTGTATCGGCTTTTCAATGTATGCGTGCGGGTTTTCTGTGCGACAATTTTGCTTGTTTACATACCCGCCAAGATCAAAATGAGCTTCATCTGAAAAAATCATTTTTTTCTTTTTTTCATTCTGCAACATTACCAGTAATATCGCAATCGTTGTTCAAGCGTATACACAACCATATTCGTTCAGCGGAAAGATAAAATTAATTATTTGTCAAATCAGACATACGCTAAGTGTTACCATTCACGAAATAAGCACTAGTTGAAAAAAAACGTTAGATGGCGGACCCTTTATTTGATGATAATTTTATGATATTTTCTGAATTAATGTATTTACTATGTGTCTATATAATCCTCTTATATATAAAAATGAATGTGTATTCGTATGTATGTATAGACAGCTAAACGACCGAACTGATTTTCGTGAAATTTTTACAGTATATCTCTGTATGTCTAGAAGGTAATAGAAACAGAAATTCAAAAATTCCACCTGAGCTACGTCCATACAAGGTAAATATTTATTTGTACCTTATTTTTTACCTGTATCTTCAAAACGGTCACAGTAAGTGTCTCTGAATTTAGTCAAAATAGTTTCGTCTTCAATATAAATATTGATTTTTGTCTATCTTAAGAACGATTAAAGCTGAAGTTTCTAAATGACTTCATAGTCAATACAAATCATTATTCAAAAAATGCGTGGAATTTGATAAATAGTAAATATTATTTATTGTATATTTGAAGAATGATAATAATAAAAGTTTCTAAATTTGGTTTAAGCAACGTCGTGAACAATACACATTATCAATCAATAACTGGGCAAGATTATTTAAGTGGGCTTGGCGCCTTCAATTCATACTAAATATGTACATTGTTTATTTTGTAAGAAACTGGTATATTCCTATTGCGGTTTCTCTTTCCGATCACTAGCACATCAGATTTGATCTGCTGGGTACTGAACCCTCCTCCATCACTATGACACGTAATTTCGTTAGGGTGAAAAGAAATATTCCAAGGTGGAATGAGCAGCTATTCAATCGTTCTAAAAGCACTGAGCAGTAGGGTGAGTTTAGATCTGCCCTCACTTTCTATAACAATGAAATTAGAAGACCCAAGCAAAAGTAATGGAGGCACTACTGTGAACATGTCACGGAGACGCCGGTGGTGGCGATGGTCGAACGATGAAAACGCTTGGCGTTCGCTTCAAGCTAACTTTCCCGGCTATACAAGCCCAGCAAGGGAACTAGTTTACTCATACCATACGGATACGGCAAACAGACGGTCCTGGAGTCTGTCTGGGAAAATTTTTAGCCGAGATGAGGTCAAGTTGGCCGTGAAATGTTTTGAGTCCTTCGATGCCACAAGCTTGGATTTGCATTTTTCTAACTCTGATTTAAAAAAGCCTGGATATTATTCTTGACCTGCTTGTTCTGATTTTCAGGAAGATTTGGGGATACATACCGCTGCATTGGCGAATTGTTGGTGTCTTTTTTACACCCAAACTTGGCAAATGGCCAAGCGAACAGCCGAGATCGTATAGACTCATAAATCTTACTTCTTTCATGGAAGACCATGGAAAGACTTTTATATCAGAGGGATGATTAAACTCTCCCTCCCTCTTCAACCGACCCTTTTCTGTTGAGGAAACTGAACGGAACATGCTGATTTGTCTAGATATCACATCCATGCTTGGTACTGAGACAGTCTTGATAAGGGCCGACTGAAACTGCCCACCATTGCTTTGGTCCCTAGTCGTGGACGATCTTCTAGCCAGACTACATGAGTGTGGCTATGAAGCAATAGGATACGCGGATGACTTAGCTGTGATCGTCAGTGTACCACAAGGCTCACACGAGCATCCTGGTGAGTATCTCCGACCTTGGGCTATTGTTGAGTTGGACGTGTGCACCGGTGGCTTAAACTTCGCTCGCAACTTCGATGTGCTTATACATGATTGCGGTCCCTAGTGGTAACCACAACTATTTACGGTGGTATACGGATGGATCTAAGATGGACGGTGGTGTGTGCGCGGGGGTTTTCGTCCCCAATATCAAAGTCTGAGCAAGCGGACCAGCGTTTTTCAGGTGGAGATCCATGCAATTTCTGTGTGTGGATTAATATAGAGCGTGGGATCAGGGGCGTTTCTATTAATATATGTTTTGATAGTCAAGCACCATTAAAGTCCTTTTCTTCTGAGTACATAGACTCCAGACTGATACTCGAGTGCTACACGAATGTCAACCCACTGGCATTGGGGAAGAAGGTAACTCTTCGTTGGGTCCATAGACACACTGTTAATTTGCCAATGGTCTCGTGGGATCATATCGGTACTGTTATATTACCTGGTCCGCGGCAAGGAGAAGAGCGATTAATGGAAGCATGAACTCCGCTCGTCATATTGGGTACAATTCCCGGGCCTGATGCAGGCGAAGCGGATAATAAGACCATAGGTAAGGGGGTTGCATCACATGGGCAAGGCGACTATGAGAAATCTTATTGTCTTCTTGACGGGTCATCTTATAACCTTTTCAATCTTACGAAAAAGAAAGGCAAGAAGATTTCTTGCGGTAATTTTAGGAGACCCTTGGTTGAAATGTTGTTCAATAATAAAGATGTCTCTTAGGTCGCCAACACCTTACTGGTCAAATGGCGACAAAAACAAATCTTGCGCTAATTTTGAGACACCCTTTATATTTTGCCGTATGTCCACTAGCAAGTCATTTGCGAAAGAAGCTTTCGAAGTATTTTCTGAAATGTGGAAACTTGCGGAAGTCAGCTTTCAGAAGTAGTTTGTAAAGGGTGGGCAAATTTAAGGTTAGGTTAGTTAAATTGACTTAAAAACAAATATTTTTGACAAATTCAATTTTATTCACACGAATATAAAATAGAATTATGGGTATTGATAATGGAATATGATGTTGGTTATATGTTCACCTCTAGCACGTCGACAGATATCCGCCCTTTTCACAAAATTTTGAACCAACAGGAAGCATTTTAATTTATGTCGCTTTGCTGAAAAAGTTCCATTAAAATGTATAAGTTTTTATGTTTTTTGACTCAAATGTAAACAAAATCAAAAAATTCAATTAATTTTTCAACAATAATATTGAGTTTGTCTCATTTTTTCTCTGATGAAATATAACAAAGGTAATTTACACTTTATTTTGTCCAATAGTGTATATTATAACCGTTGGTACTTCTAGTGATAAAAAGAATAAAAGTTTTTCTACGAGTACATTTTCCTTCCATTGCATTCTTTTCTTTACCAAAACTTTATCGTTTATAATTGAAATCATGACTGTGATTAAAAATGTTGTCAGTAAGAACCGCAATTATCAATTTCAGTATTTAAAGCTTGATTATTTGAAACAAAAGTTTTATCTCTTTCAACAAAATATTCCTAGATAGACAATTTGTAATGAATACACTGCGAAAAAATATTTGTGGTAAAAAGTTTGATTTTTATTTATATAAAAAATTGGTTTTAACCCCATTCCATAAAAAGAATAATGCATAGTGTAATGTATATATGTATGTATCGGGTGGGTCATCTATCGGTTTTGAACCAGCGGTTATTGCGAATCTATCAATACTTATATCATTCCATTCTGTCATAAAATTCATTATATTATCTCTACTGAACGAAATTAATCGATTTACGCTTAGACAACGTTGGGATTTATTGGAAATTTATTTCCAAAACAAGACAATTGTTCGGAAAACTCAAACGTGGTCCTACAGAAGCCAATGCACCCATTACGAATAACTGTTTGGTGCGGAGACATTATTACGGTCAATGGAGATACCTATCGCACCATGATAACCGCACCATCGCACCATGTGCCCGCTCTTCATGGTATTGATGTGAACGATGTTTAGTTTCAACAGAATAGTGCAACTTGCACATCTCATGCCACAATGAATTTATTGCGTCAAACGTTTGATGGTCGCTTAATTAACCGAAATGGTGATGTCCGTTGGACACCGTTGGACTATTTTCTGTGGGGCGCCGTTAAAGACAAGTGTTATGCCGACAAACCAGGCCAACATTCGGGATGACATTGCCGAGAAACAAACCCATACATTTGTAAAAGATATCGAAAATTGGTCCGGTCGAATGAGGTACTGTGAAGCCGACCACGGCATCGATATGAAAGAAATAACATTTCGTTTCTAACCGGAACAATTGTACTTCACAACAAAAAAATAAAATTGGCAAAATTTCAAACCGTTTTGCTCTATGACATTTTTAAATTTGAACTTTTAAATGGCCCACCCGATAGTATCATGGTAAGCGTTGCTAAATGCTACACTTCTATTAACTACTCTTTTTAATTTTTAGTTCAGTTTAGTTGCCAATATTAGAACGAGACAAACCGACATTATAAAAACTTTTACAAATGCATTGGTTTGGTATATACAAAAATACATTTCTATGTACATCTGTATATTGTATGTACATATATTATGCATTGGAATAGAATACATATGCTGCAAATTATGTATACGCAAAAGTATGCCATTTATAATAATGTCTGCCAGTAACTTATGCCCGTGTTAAGTTAAAATCAAAATAGTTTCATTCATTTACTCATTCATTCATTCGTTTATTTCTTTACTCATGCATTCATTCTCTCATGTACTCATTCATTCAAAAAGCCATCAGCCTATTATTTTCAATATCTTTTTACTAAAAATGCAACAGAATGAGAGAAAAAAAATATAAAAATAATAGAAAAGGGCGGATAAAAATAGAACTAAAGCTGTTGAATAGCAAAAAGTAAGAGTAGTAATCTTCTCGATAAAAAAAATGATTTATAAATTTTTTGTTCGATTTTTCAATTGCAATTCGCAACTAAATGCACTCAACAGCTCAGTAAAGTGCTTTTGAAGAATTATATATTTAAGAAGTGAAAACCCACTGACTCCTGGCGGTTTTTTCCACAATTCATTGCTTTTTGCTTTTTTTCAATTCTTTGAATTCTCCCGTTCTTTCATTTTTATTTTCATCTTTTAATAAAAAATAAAAAAAAACTCTTGATAGATAAGTGGCAATAGTTTTAAATGAGGTATGTTCGTCTGAAAGTATGCATATTGAATGAAATACAGTGTCTGGTCAAAATTATTTTACGAATGCTTTAAATGAGCTCTGAAGTTTGATTTCGCACAAGATTATGACAACTTTTTCATTATAATATTTTGTGCAAAAAGGTGCACCATGTACCGAAAGTCAACATACGATCGTACTCAGTTGAGAAGTTAGGAAAAAATGGATGTGCCGTCTTTCGTTTTCTCCACTTACTTGCAGGGCTATCTCTTCCGAAGACATTAAACTTACACTTGTCAGTGAAAATAACATGCGTCCAAAAATCTAGGTTATGAATTGACGTAATTTAAACGCTCTTTTTGGTTCACTTTGCTTATCAAAGGTTTCTTCTCTGCAGTTCGTGAAGCTAAACCTACATTTTTAAACATCGCCGAACACAGTGAGCATGTACTTGTATTCTATTCCCTCAAACTCTTGCACTGATTTGGCCAATTTTAGAGCAGTATTTATTGGATTTTGTGCGGCTTTTCGCACAATCTTATTCTGTATTCATTCGCCAAGCTTACGTGGTCGACCACTTAGCCTACTCTCATAATATCTAGTGATGTTGTAATCTTTGGTTATGTTGTCCGCACCGAAGACTTAAACCTAATGTTTCTGCCACGGTGGAAAGTACAATTTCTTGATTTTTTTAAGTTTTACGACTGCATCGCGTAATTGGGAGAAATTTCTTTTCTATTTAACATTTTTTGCGAAAATGTTTAAAATAAACCAAGTTTTTTTATTATCACATCAAATGTCACAATCCTACTAGGCCTTAAAAGAAAAAACAGTCATTTATAATCACGTGAGAATATTTACTCAAAATTATGTACGCTATGTAAACTCAAATTGTTTATGGGCAAATACGTGCTCTTTGGCGATTTATGGGCAAACGGTTGGCAATATTTTACTTATTTGCATAATTTACTAGAATAGGAGAAGTCTGAAAATATTTAAAGTTATAGTTTGGTTTTCGTGTTAGTTTGCTATGTGCACAAACAGTCAAGTAAAGTTTTGGCAAGATCATACCACTGAGTTGTACCGTAATGTATACCATGTGGTACAAGATCTACCCAGTAACTATAAAATATCTCAGTAAGTCATTGTGTCTAGCTAGACCTAGTAGAGAGCTCACTAAAAATGAACAGTGTTTAGTTGCTAAGGAATCTATTTCTCTTTATCGCTAGGGCTGAGCATACGCTAAGAAGATTGAAAACTGTGTCTTCCTTTTCCCTATCGATATGTATGCCCGCATCGAACGCAATATCCGCTTATTACTGCCAGTAAACTCGTTATATTTCTTCTATTACGGGTTATAAGTTGCATAGTGCGTATCTTATCAAAAGAAAAGAAGAAAGCGTTCTGAAGATACTACCTTTTATAAGCCTCGACTGAAGGGGCGTTGAAATTATATACATAAACAGATTTATTTTTAGCTAAAGTATTGTTCGACATATGCCCCATTATTCTTATAGTGTCTGGGCAAAAGAGATGTAGTAGTATATGAATTTAATGAAGGAAATTCCGCCGTCACATAGTACCTTACAGGCTACCTTTATTACAAATATTTCAGCCTAAAAACACTACACTCATTTGTGTATTATTAGCAAGAAGACACCAACTATGAATATATATTTAAATTTAAGTCCATGTTATTAACAAAAACAGATTAATTAGGAACATCAGTCAAAAGCAAATGAACGTTAAGAAAGAAACTAAAGAACAACTCAAATTTAAATGAAGAAACAACACGGTCTGTGTAGATGTAAATGCAGATAATTCATATAAGGAACGTTATAGATGTTAATAGTGGTCATTGTGCTCTAATTTCTGTAGAAGCTGCTGTGTTAAAGAAAAAGACAATTCGACTGAAAAGGTTATATTTATTCGCAAAGTATTCTACAACGAGAACAGTCTTGCAGCATGCGATGTGCATAAGATAAAAAAAAAAAATTAAACTAGTGGCTTATGAAAAGTGAAAAGAGATGCAGAATTTTTTACAGTAAACTGCTATTAAAATTTTTCCTTAAATTGTGTATGCTACTAACATGGTGACATAACGCTAGGCGTGATATGGCAAAGGCATTTATTTTGTTTAACATGTAATATCAAATTAAGTTCACAAAATAATATCACAAAAGCATCGCAATCTATAGGTTAGTTTAGGTAAGGAGGTGGGCCCCCAAAGGGAAGGAGTCCCACTTAGGCCAGATATTTGGCCCATTGTGATGCCACATACATAAATGCCCAGTGTTTCTATAGGAAACCCTTTAACCATCAAAATGAATCTCGCAATTGCGGCCACCCTTATCCTGGAAAGTTCAGTCAAAGGTGACAAAAAGTAGGAGTTCAAGATCCCTCGCCTTCTGACATCAAGAAAAATCATTCGAGGGAATGCCATGTCTATCGGCATGCCTCCCGGTCAGACAGTGATCCATTAGAACAAACCTCCAGTCGATAAATGCAACTAGAGAGTAAAGTTTACGTTCCAAAGCCTTCTCAACACAACCTACTAAGGAACTCAGTGCAGTCTCAGTCGACCGACCCTTTGTGTATGCATGTTGAGCACTATTGGGAAGCGTAGGAAAGTATTTTTTTTTTTTATATATAAGACCAGCACCCAGGGGATGGCCCCTACTCATGCAGTGCATTGTGCTAGTACTAGGAAATTAGGTTATTAGAAGGAGGACAGAGGGAGTAGTGTTTATGGACGTTAGATTTAAACAGTGCGACCAAAGAACGAATTCTCCCTATAATGCGTTGTGCGATTTACTGGACAATCAACTACAAAGGGATGCGCTCTACGAGAAATACGAGTACTACGTAAAAATATATGATTTTTGGAATTAATTCCATAATTTCGTTAGAACACATTCCGTTATAGTACCGATAGAACAATAAAACACACGCCAAATCGCGACGGTGCTCCAATGAATCGATAGAGTTGGCTACCCTACCGTCATTGATGAGCATCTTCGCCCTCTCCTGTACGCGGTCGAGAAGCTCCAAAATAGACTTTGAAGCACCGACCCATACAGGAGAGTTGTATTCCATTTTGGGACGGATATAGGTCTAGTAAATATTAAGGAGATCAGATGGGGTGAAGTATTTTTTGCACCGTCTCAAAAAACCAAGGCACTTGAATGCTTCTTTCGACACTTGAAATATGTGATCATTCCAACGAACGTCACAGTGAATTCTCATACCCAGAACATCAAGAGCATCTGATTCCTCAATATCCACATTACCCATTGACACAGATGATAGCACACCACCACGCCTGTGTGGTAAAAAACAACATTGAGTCTTACGTGCATTAAAATCGACGCTGTTCGCACGACCCCACTCGGAGACCTTCATCAGGTCACTTGTGAGTGTGACGTTCATATTCATCCTTCTTACCCCAACCTCCAAAAGGCTCGGTCTACGATCAAAGGAATATGAGTGACAAATGTTGTTGTCATCCGCAAAAGAGTAGATAGGATTAGAAGTGAGAAGAAGAAAGTCGTTAAGAAATATTAGAAAAAGAGTAGGAGAAAGAACAGAGCCTTGTGGTACCCCTGAGTTTACCCTGAACTCGTCGGATGAGACTTCATCTATAACCACTCTTATAAAGCGATCTCTGAGAAAGCTCGATATAAATCGAGAGAAGTAACTACCGACACCAAAAGCATTAAGTTTCGAAATGAGAGCCTCGTGCCAAACTCCATCAAACGCCTTTGAGATATCCAGAGCCACAACCTTACTCTCGCCAAAACCATGAATGGACTTGTTCCACTTCTCCGAGAGCAACGCCAGCAGGTCAGTAGAACGGCCCTTTCGGAAACCGTACTGACTATCGCTAAATAAATCGTTGCACTCCAGATACCCCACAAGATGGTGATTAATCATACTCTCCATAACCTTGGAGAGTGTGGAACAAACTGCTATTGGACGGTAGTTCTCAGGGTTACTAGCCTCGCCCTTTTTGGGGATTGGCGTTACATTAGCAACCTTCCAGCAAGATTGAAAAATACCGGCGAGATATGACGCACTGAAAAGGTGAGCTAAGCGTCGAAGAGCACTGCTTCAGGACCAGTGCTGGTATGCCATCCGGCCCAGAAGACTTATTAACGTTGAGATTTGAAGAACCCTTTTTACAGCACGAGCTCGAAAGAATATACTAGGCTGATACTCTTTCAAGTTCGGGCAGTGGTTGAACGCTCTCCGGCAAGTGAGAATTACTTGCAAACATTTCGGCCAAAAGGTTTGCCTTTTCAACCGGGTTCGTGAATGAGTGGTCATTCTTTATAAGAGTAGGAACCGAACTAGCGTTGTTCCTCAGCCTTTTAACGAATGACCAAAAGTTTTTACTTCCCCGCGGAAAAGTAAGAACTTTAGCACGAAGGCGTTGCTCGTATAAAGCCTTTTCGCGTCTAAGTACTGCGGCACATGAAGATCTTGCCTGTTTGCGAAGCAAATTAGTGTGGGCACATTTGTTATTGCGCCAATTCCTGAATGCTTCCTCTTTGGATCTGACTGCCAATTTACACGTCAGATTAAAC
This sequence comes from Wohlfahrtia magnifica, assembly GCA_023159175.1. Lineage (NCBI taxonomy): Eukaryota > Metazoa > Arthropoda > Insecta > Diptera > Sarcophagidae > Wohlfahrtia > Wohlfahrtia magnifica. The sequence continues at coordinate 609,370 of JAKWBJ010000145.1, read as the reverse complement.
CAAGATTTGTTTCTGGGTTTAATCGAAAGCTTTTTGGATGGGATGAAAATATCCATCCCTAGCCTTATTATATTCACCACAATTTCCGCCATGGCATCGACGTTTGAATCAAGAAAACAAAGTTTCCAATTAAAATGCCCAAAAAAGTCGTTCAGCTCAGCCCAACGAGCATGCTCGTAGTTAAAAATAGAGCGTTCCGTAGCTATGGGTGGAACCTCGCGAAGAGCGGTGGATGAGAATGAGGCAGAAACTGTGCAACGATCCGAATTTCCGAGAGGTGCAAGAACCTCAACTACATACTTTTCAGGGTGTGTAGTGAGGAAAAGGTCGAGGGTATTGTTCTGGTGCCCATCTACACACGATATATGTGTAGGTTCATTCACGTGATTCAAGGTGATTGTGCGCGGCAAATAACTCAACGTATTGGCCTTCTGGAGTTGTATGGCCTGAATGGAGTAAACAAGACGAATTATGAACATTGAAATCACCAGCAACAACAATTTCGCTGTTCGGATAATTCGAAAGGATACTCGATATTGAGTCGGAAAGAGAGTCGAAGCCAGATATGGAACCTCTCTTCTCGCGTTTGGGCTTCTATACAAAAACCCGAAGTGCAAAAGATGTGCCCTGATTCTGAACTTAACCCATAGACAGTTAAATTCCGCATCATACATGCCAAGAGGTTGCTGGCATTGGTACACAACTTCATTGCGAATGTACATAGCAAGACCCCTATGAAAATTAAAAAGGGACAGAAGGTGATACCCAGGTATATGAAAATCCTATGGATCAGCATTTTCAGAAACCTGGGTCTCACATAAGGCGAAAACATCCGGCCTATGGAGACAAATGTGCGCATACACGGAGAAAGAGTTCGCCCGCAGCCCACGCACATTGAAGAAATCAATCCGAAAGCGTCCTGCCATTACGTAAATTGAATCAAATAAAAGAAAAAATAAATATATAAATTAACCACGAGTAAAAAAAAATCAAAGAAACCCCCTCTGAATGCGTACGACAAGGAAATGGGTTACTGCTGGTTGATTATTTAGCAGCCAGTATTATACCTTCACCACTGAATAATCCAACTGCAACCCCTTCAAGTGGTTCGCACCCAAAGGTTTGGAAAGAAATACTGAGGGAAAGGGAGAGCACTATTGCCGATGGTAGGGCACATAATTAAATTCTCCCCTATGGATCAAACAGTCTTTCATTATGCCGATGTTTAATCTTGCCCGTATTCGAATTAGTTATTGTCAGATGTGTATTGACCGTATTTCGTTTTCCATAATCCTCTCCAAGATCTTTAAAAGAAAAGATGTCATGCTTATAGACATGAGATCCTTCGCTGTAAAAATAGAGGGTTTTCCCGGTTTGGTGATAAAAACAACCCTCGCCTGATTGGAATATAAGAGTACTGAAGACAAGCATAATAAATTCCCCGCAGCCAAGAAATCACCATATCAAATGTTTCCTGAAGGTCAGCAGGTATGATGCCATCAGTACCGGGTGATTTATATCTTTGAAAAGAGTCGATGGCCCATTGAAGGTTGCCATCGCTCAAGTTAAGAGTAACCTGCTGAGCAGTTGCATCCAATCGAGGGGAGTTGCAATTGCATTCACAATTACACGGAAAATGTACATCAAGGAGTACCTTCAGGGTCTCCTCATTGGGAGAACTCCAGGAATTATCCCCAAACCGTATAGACTCCACAACATAGCCGGTCCCCATGATAAGTCTGTGAAGTCTGGCAGCCTCACTGGATTCCTCAATTTCACCGCAAAAGGACGTCACTTCGCGCTCCTTATCATTGCCTTAAATTCCCGCAGTTTAGCCTTGTAAATAGCATAGTTCTTCGTTAACTTAGCCCCTTCGGCACTCGCACTTCAATGCCGCTATCTTAAGACTCCACCACCGAGGCTTAGCTTTGCCTCTTGGGATTTTCCCTCCGCAGGCCTTATTGGTGGCTGCTCTATAGGTGGTCTGTCAGTCTATCCACCGTCCTGTCCAGAATAGCCACGTCATGGATGACAGGTAGATCACCCAATCTCGCAGAGAAAACTGATCTAAAGACTTCCCAGTCAGTGTTCCTCCTATTACGGCAGGGTCCGCTAACTCCCCTGTGGATCCCTCCAAGGGCATACATTATGTATGTATGGTCAGACAAAGAACAGTCGTCAGAGGCCCTTCAATTCAGAAAACACTCTCTATGAGAGACGTTCACCAGCGTAATATCAATAACCTCCCTCCGCACAGAATTATAGAACGTGGGTTCGTTACCAGAGTTCAAAATAGACAAGTCATATTGCATAACAAATTCAAAAATTGACTCACGTCTTTCATTAGTATCAGAACTGCCCCACATCAAGTGATGAGCATTCGCATCGGCACTAATCAGAACTGATATTCTCTTCAGCTCGCTCCGCCATTAACCATTAACAATCGTTAGGCGCCTTTGAATGATGAAGATTAATCTGTAATATTCTCAGCATCATCGGCTGCCGTTAGGTTAAACCGAAATCGGACTTATCCCACCCGAATGTTACTGCCACATGGACGAAAACCCCAAGTTAAGGATTGAGGAGCATTCGCTAGCAGATTGACCCTACACGCTCAGCCGAGGATGCCCGTTGAGGTTGCACCTCGCCGGGAAGCCTCGTCACTTCAGCCCCCTTATAGGTAGGCTTAGGGGCGTCAGGGAGTTAGGAACCCTGACGCCCCTGTCGGCTTTGTATACCGTGAGGTATACACCTAGGGGTTTTCGCTAAACCCAGAAACACAAGATGCGCCGTAGGCTTATTACCAGCAGGCACCCAATTGGAGGGTTCAGTAGAAGGGTTTGCGCCCGCCATTGCAATCTATACACATATATAAAAATGAAGGCTATTTTTAGCTTACGAATGTCGTCACATCGCGCTCAAACCCGTCGTCAGATTTCAAATAAACTAATAGACAAGATAGGTATTGTGACCCATATGGTCTATGTTTTCATTTGATTGAAATCAGAAAACGCATGTCCGAGTTAATGAAGCCCAAAATTAAATTTTTTTAATATATGTATATCGATAAGTAGTCCCATGGCATATATAGTCGGCATATAATAACCACTCAATCTAAAGCCTCTAATTTGGTTCAAATAGGTTCGTAGTTAATATAAATCACAGGTTTTAAAGTAAATAGAATTGGATAACTAGGCGTAACGTTTCTAATGCAAACTAAATATTGTGTTTTTATATCTTGACGATATACATCATCAGCCAATAACTGGGCGCGATTGGATAAGTGGACGTGGCACCTCGAATTTATACTATACATGAAATCTTAAATGTGTGGAGATTGGTAACAGTTTAAGCTTTATTATCTACATATGTATTTACATCAGCCAAAATGTGGAACAGATTGGTTAAGAGGGTATTACTTTTTTATAAAGGAATAATGAAGCACACTTGGTAAAAGTTATCTATATATATGTAAGATTGCACCTTTTAGCCTTGTGGCTGGAAGGAGATGAATCTAGGAAAAAAGTAAAAATTCATAATTACGGTGGTAACTAAGATAGGGGTAGTGAAGCGCGCCAGGGTTTATCTAGTTGTTTCTATAAAAATTTAGTGTAAAAATATTTCTGTTGAAATATATTGACCATTTTCTGTCTTTACGAAAATATGTATGTATGTTCGTATGAAATTTCAAATTTGCGAATGCCTAAAAGTAAAAGGTTTTCGCTGTGAATTTCCTTTAAGACTGGCATTAGAGATTAAATGTGAATATTCGGAAAAAAAGATTTTAAGATAAGTAATAAGCAAATTAAGGATTTCAGGAAATCTTTTTTTTTATAAAATCTGTTCAAATATAAAAACTATAACTGATTTCAAAAACGTTCGTTGCAAACATGTTTATACTGAAACCATACGAACGAAAATAACCCAAAAGGCAAAAAAATGTCTTTCGAATAAACTATAAATAAATTGCAGTCAACTGTATATTGATTTCCTATTACATTATATATATATACTACATGTCGCGGCACACATACATACTCGTATATGCAATTATAAGAAGAAAGATATGCATAAAGACCTATGGCATATTAGTCATTATTTTTCTTGATATTCGTCATATATTTTTGCAGTTTCTTTTTTTACGTTTCGTTTTTATTATTTTATTTTTTTGTTTTTATTTTTCTTTATGCGTTCTATGCATTTTTGTCTTTCAAATGTCTACTTAGAATGACAAAAAGAATAACAAAAACAGCACCTATAAAACAAATTGAAGTTTTTCTTTTAAAAATACATTTAAATGCGTGGTCTTAAGTTGAACTTTAAATATTATCTTTCGCAATTGCAAGGGCAATTGCTACAATTTTTAAGTATCTAATGTCACTTTTATCATATATTCGGTTGAAGTTTTCTGTCATAATGAGATTATTATACGTTTTTCCTTTACGGGAAATTTCAAACGCAAAATCTCCAAATCTTAAAGAATATGAAGTTCATTAGAAATTAACCTTTTCTTTGCGTTTTTCAAAAATTTTCTGATACAAGACATTTGTTAAATTTAGCACAAAGTACAGAATTATTAGAGTAGATGTGGGTATTATGGAACCCCTATATTTGTGTTGACACTCTTTAAAGAATTGCCGTTTTAAATATTGATATTACTTTCTTTTAATAAGATCTTGCATTTTTTATAAAAAATATAAGCTATATTGACAGTCTTGGTAATTTAACTATAATTTAAGTTCGTAACTTCAATTGCATAAATCTGCCTGCACACAATAATTTGCACACTAATTACACTGGTCTACAGAAAAAAAGCCTTTAAATAAAACTAAAGGGTCCGCCAAATAATTTTTTTTTTTTTTTAATGCTATAAGAAAAAACTAATGAATATTTTCTCAAATTTCTTTTTTTATTTGAAAGTACAATCCTTCCGGTCAATAATGGAAAATAATTTCATTCAAATGGCTGCCTCGGCTGGCCATGCAGTAGCCTACACGATCGGTTCAATTTTTAAGCACATTATCGATTGTGTGCAGCTGTATTTCACCAATGGCTTCACGAATATTGTCCTTTAAAGCGTCAATTGTCTCTGGCTTGTTGGCGTAACACTTATCTTTGACGGCACCCCACAAATAATAGTCCAACGGTGTCAAATCGCAGCTCCGAGGTGGCCAAACGACATCAGCTCTGCCGGATGATGATGCGATCTTCAAAAACAAGGCGCAAAACATCGAGTGTAGCTTCAGATGTGTGGCACGTAGCGCCGTCCTGTTGAAACCAAATGTTGCTAATATCCTCCTCTTAAATTTTTGTGAATAAAAATTCGTTCAACATTGACTTCACATTTTCGACGAAAAATGACCCAATTATGCCTCTGGACCAAAATCCGCACCAAACAGTGACGCGTCTTGGGAGTATCGACTTTTCAATGGACGCGTGCGGGTTTTCTGTGCCCCAAATGCGACAATTTTGCTTGTTTACATACCTGCCAAGATCAAAATGAGCTTCAACTGAAAAGATGAACACACATTCTGCAACATTACCATGATTTTCAAAGTAATGTCGCAATATTTTCCAGCGTTATTCAAGCGTATACGCAACCATATTCGTTCAGCGGAAGGATAAAACTAATTATCTGTCAAATCAGACATGAGCTAAGTGTTCCCGTTCACGAAATAAGCACTAGTTGAAAAAAAAAACGTTAGATGGCAGACCCTTTGTATGGAATATAATGATTTTGATGCGGTGAATTTAAATCCATTTTCAGTTTTTTCCATCGGGATCTATTTTTTTATGCGCGTGGCAAATTTTTCGCTCAAAATATGGTAGTTATGTCGATATATTTCAACATAACTTAAAAACGACTTGACCGACTTTAATGCAAGTACCAATAAATGAATTTTCTATAAATCAACTGATTAACATTTTTTTGTATTGTCACCAATTACGGAGTTATGCCTAACTTAGTTACGGAAAAAAAATTTTCACGCCAAATTAGGAAAATTTTTTGGCAAAAAGTCATAAAAAAATTTTCAGAATGAAAATTTTACATGTTAAGCACTTAAATTAAAGCTTAAAAGTTGAGAATAAAACAAGCTATGAAAGCTGAAAATCGGTAAGCTATTGCTGCTGACTTTATTCAAATTAGCGAATAAATTTTTTTTTGCAAAATTAGTGGAATTTTGTTTTTCTTTTATTTCCAAAAAGTTATAAAAACTCCTAGAATATAAGTTTTACATTTTAGGCATTTAAATGAAAGCTATTACCTAACTTTGACAATATAAAAGGGTTCAATTTTTACGGCCATGGCATGTAAAAAATATTTTTAAGAATAAGACTTTTTTATAGTTGTAATTAAAAATCCAGTACAAAATCCACTTTTAGGAAACATAACACAATATTTTTCATCATTCAACATTTGTTTGCGAAACCGAAAAGACACATCCTATCCGATATTTGACTTTATCAAGACCAAAAGTTTATATTGAAAAGTACTCCAAGGACTATTTCCGTTTTATATTTTTTTATTTTGGTGAGTATTTTACAAAATTTATAATAGAGTTAGCTTAATTATAATAAACTTGTGTTTTAGATTACAGTATGTCAAGGGTTTGGACTTGCAAAATTTTTCCAGATTTGGTTTACTACAACTGTGGAGAATTAACTTTCAAGTCGCAATGCCATATAATAACTTTCCAAATTAAGAATGCTTATAAACATTACTTTGGATTTCCTATCGACAAAAGAAACAAATATTGGTCGCCAAAAATATACTTGCGCAAGAGTTTCAAGAGGTTGGCTTTACGGCCATTTATAATACCAATGATATGGAGTGAATCACAAAATCACGAACATGATTGTTATTTCTGCATAACTACTATGCATGGATTTACGAGAAAATACAATCCCAAAATCATATGTACACCCGAATATTTTATCTGCCCGACGACCAGTTTTTCGAAACAATAATGTTTACATTTACTTATTATTATGTATGTATTTTTTTTTCTACCAGACACTATTACACATTTTTTTGTCAAAGTTAGGTACCTACCTATATGGGTTATTTTACTTTCAACATATCTGGCTTTCATTTAATTTATAGAAATTTCTGTTCCTAAACATTTGCTGGTGTTGGCATTAAAATCGGTGAAGTCGTTCTCAAGTTATGATGAAATATATTAACATTACTACAATATTTTAGGCGAAAAATTTGCCACGCCCAAAAAAAAAAAAACTGAAAACGGATTCAAATTCAGCACATTTAAATCATTATAATCCATATAGTTTTATTTAAAGGCCAGAAAATTTTCTGTTTTTGTAGACAAATTTCAGTGATAAATAACCAACAGGTAACCGGACAGACATTCGAATAAAATAAAAATAAAATATGTTTGAAAAAGTTATTTTTTTGACAAATAGAATAACGTTAATAATAAGTAGAAAAAGATAAGTTCAAAATTGATAGTTAAGAAAAAACAGAATATTTTATTATCATTTTAATAAGGGTAAGAGTTACAAAATGTCCTTATAATTAATTTTGGAATAGCTTAGAACTATTGAGTAGCTCAACTTAAAAAAATGTACAATACATAATTTCTTTGCTTCTAGCAAATTGATATATACAGTATATTGTTATAACTTAAACAAAGGACTTTTATTTCCTCGAATGTCACGAATATAATCTTTATACATTTTAACAAGAAAATTTTGTGAAAAACGATCTCAAGCAATTATTTTATAAGCAGTAATTCATATTTAGCTTAACCTATCCGGTGTTGTCCAGGAACCTATATATTTATTTGTATAATATAGCACTGCATGAAACTTAATAATGATGATCATGAAACTTTCATTATTATTTTTTATTCATTTCGTTTCTATTCAATACAGATGACTAACTATAAAAAGAACACTCGATAGTTAAGAGACAAGTGTAATGAAGTTTGTGTGGATGTGGATGTAAACAAGAAATCATTTAAGAAATAATTAAAACATATACAATGAACTAAATCGCTAGAAAGGAACTTAAAAATCTCAAAAAAATTTTAGTTTAAAGATTTCGATAATGATTTAATTTGGTAAAATATCGCACTTAGATAAAATATTTATTCTATAGTATCTCTCGCTATCATGAAATGTTTTTATAATAGTAAATGCATTGAGTGTTTAAAATTTTGTATTTTCGCATGAACAACATGGCAATATTGCTATTGCGTATTAATAAGAAAATGTGAGATGAGAACGAGAATTACGAAATAAAAATCGTTTCAATGAACAGAGTCTGTGTCAACGAAGTGAAACAAAATGTTCTCACTCATGGTATGAATATAGCAACAGTTTGTTTGGTGTTCTGATTTTGATTCAAAGTAGGGTTTTAGTCACCTATGTATACGTTCATTGATGACCACGTTCATGCAACTCTTTAATTTATACATATATATTCTATTCGTTGTCTGTCACTTATTTGTCTTTATAAACAATATGTTAAAGCGGCCACTGAAGTCTCTGGCAAGAATATGTACTGAGATGTACTATAATAAACATTTTTTATGGGAGGTGCCACGCGCACTCTTCCTCTGAAGTCAGTTTTTTGACTTAATGTGAGCATTGAATATATAAGACTGTATTTTAAACAGTTTCCAAGAGAGAGACTTTGTGTGGGATGGACCTTGCCCACTTTTGACTGATGAGTTGTACTAACTACGAAGTCATTTAGATCAAATTTAGGAACTTCAACTCTTACCGTTCTCAAGATATACAAAAATGAATATATACTTTGTATAGAGGCTGCCATGCCCACTTATCCAACTCCGCCCAGTTTATACCCGATAATTTGAATAAATCTATGTGCGTGGCACTGCCCATTTTGTATAAAAAGACCTGAATGCAGACCTTTCCAACGCATGTAATGTCATCGAGTTATTAAATCACGAGTGATTTAATAAGGTTATTGTAACATTAAGCTGTACAAATGAATTAACCCTATCCATAATGATAGCATCTGCAATCTCCTGACAAAGGTACCCGGCAAATATTGTACGACGCGTAATAGTTCTGATAATACTTTTACAATATCCGCACGTAATCAAACGGACAAAGCCGATCCAATTTTCGGTATTTGAAATATGTTGATAACAATCTAAAGGCTATTATCGAGATGAAAATGTGACAGAGGTCAGACATAATGATAGCATCTGCAATCTCCTGACAAAGGTACCCGGCAAGTATTGTACGACGCGTAATAGTTCTGATAATACTTTTACAATATCCGCACGTAAACAAACGGACAAAGCCGATCCAATCTTTGGTATTTGAAATATGTTGATAACAATCTAGGATAATAGCCTATCCAGATGAAAATGTGACAGAGGACAGAGGAGCAACAGTTATTTCCACTTTAATGTCGAACCAGATTTACTGAATATTTCATTTACTGTTGTGTACAAAGGCAATAGCTATCTTCGGAATGGAATCATTTACCGGTGACAAGTGACAGGTAAATGTAGAAGAAAATATTGTTCCAGCTCCGGTTTATATTTACAAGCAATATGGAATATATGTGATAACAGATAACTTGTTTATGTCACTCCCTCTTGGTAACTCGACTTCAAGTTAGAGGAATAAGGCATATATTTTAAAAAAGGTACCGCCAAACCCAACGGTTGATATATGTACGCCCTGATATGATTTCAACAAAATCAAAACTCTTTTGTTTGTCGTGATCAATAAGATCAGGAGTTTGTACTTTCTATCAATAATGTCAGTTTTAATAATATAAAGAATATGGTAGAATAAAACATAAGACGGAGTAGATGTAAGACAACTAGAAAGAGACAATCATAATCAAATAACAAGATAACCTGACATGCGGCAGCCAAAATGCTACAGATCTATCAGATACTTCTAAGCGGGATAAAACTGATCGGTTGATACTTAAGTATTATTTTTCCTTTTTTCACACAAACACATTATTCTTATCAGGAGAATAAGGACTATTTTACTTTAGCTGGCTATACAGCCAGTACAAATAAATCAGGAGAGCTAAGGAGGGCAAAAATCTTAAAAAAAAATATTTTGTTTAAGAAATACTTGACTTTAAAAAACTTTCGGGTACCTGGGTACTCGTGGTTATTAAAAAAAACAGAAAATTTAAAATCATAATTAATATGACGTTGCAAAAAATAAAATTTTATTACCGATAAATAATTGAACTCATACATATATAGTGAACAAAAAAAAGACTTCTACAGTAAGTGCTCCACACACCATAATATATCAGCAGCCATACTTAAAGCTTTGTTCAAGTATTTTTTATTTAGAGTCGTGATCACGGCAGTGAGTTTTGGGACACAGAAAATCATGTGATGAATCAAAATTTAATTTATTTCATGTTGAGCATTTTGTATGGCGAAAAGAAATTTTAACAAAATTGTCGAGTAGCGATGCTGGTATGTCATGCTATGTATCATGGTCCAATGAGTTCGAATGCAATTTTATTTTTATAGTAGGTACAGAGTCAAATTTAAACGGGGACTATTGCTAGTTTTGAGACAATGACCCGAAACATTCTTTACCAACAGGAGAATAATGACCGCTATATAATGTAAAAAAGTGTTGTCACATTCTCTACAGAGCTATGAACTTAATCCTATCAAGAATTTGTGGATGTATATGGACTCCAAATGAAATTAGCGCTAAATTAGGAGTAAAAATGAACTCAAGATTGTCCTCCTGAATATATGGGCAAATATACCACTTAATATCACCAAGATCTAGTTCATTCTATGATCTGGGGTCTATTTAAAACAAGAACTTTGAGAGAAAAAGCAAATGTACAACTTTTTTTTGCGATGAAAATTTGAATGATTTTGATTTAGGCTTATTTTTGATATTAAAATGAATTTGTTATATCATATAACTAATTTACCTTTAAACTGCTTTTGGTTTTAGCTTAATAACTTAATCGTAACACATACTGTAAAATTTTTTTGTTTTTTTTTGTTTACGGTATCAAAACAAAGTTTACACAGTTTGAATTTTGTTACACCATGGTTTTAAATTTTTAATATCATTTAATGCAATACCCCTGTTATAAGCTATTCATAGTGAACACAAGGTATTTCTTTCTTGCACTTGGCCGTTATTTGCATATTATTTTTTTTTTTACAATTTCGTTTAAATAATTGTAAATATAACTGCTTTTACATGCAACAAATGAAGAAATACTCCAATGACAGTGGCAATGGCAACAGACTTAAATTAGTGTTTGTGGTTGTCGTCGTTATTTTCTTAATGCTTAAACCCATACTGGCAGTCATTTCCGGTTGACGTTATGGTCCTCACAGCATATTTGTTACAAGAATATGAATTCATTGTACTAAATGCCAGTCCAAATAGTATTTTGGTTACTGGTTTGCTTGTTGAATTGTGCCTGGCTTCATGCCAATATTTGAAATAACGATAATAATTGCCGCATTTTGTCCAGTAACCAACTGAATATGTGAGCGTATGTGTGCGTGTGTGTGCGTGAATAAGTACGATTTTGTCACTGCGAGTATATATGTCCGAGCGAAAGTAATTTAAACAGTTTACAGTTGTACTTCGCATTTATCCAATTACGAAAAACATCACGGCTTGTATGGTTACTCAACAGTTGGTCATTGGAAGTTTTCTCTTTTGCACTCATAAAGTCATTTATTATTTATTGTTGAACAATGGGAATAGTGCCAGATTATGACTCTATCTAAGGAAATGACTTTATTTTTTCTAAAAATTCTAAAAAATTATGGAGTGAATACACAGTTTCCGAAATAGTTTACAAAATATTTACGAACAAAAAGAAGGCTTAGAAATTTGAATTTCAATTAGAAGAGACTTATACTCATTATGACTGAATGAAATGCTTAGTTATCGTTTTAAAAATTTGTGTTTTTGGAAACATTGTCTCCGAAAGCTAATGTTGATGCCAAGATAACGAAAATCAGTAACAAACATCGTTTATGCAGACCATCGACATATCTTAAAAATGAAAGCGTAGTTTATAAAACTACGTATATTGAGAACCTAAGCCACGCCCTTACAAAATAAATATTTATTTGTCTATAGCTTCACAATGGTAAGAGCAAGCGTCTCCAAATTTAGTCCAAATATTGGATGGAATATGACAAGTGGGCACGGTACCTCCCATACAAACTAAATATCGATTTTTATATATCTTGAGAACGGTTAAACTGGAAGTCTCTAAATTTGATCTAAATCACATCGTAGTCAATACAAATCATCAAACAAAAAATGGGCGATTTTGGATAAATAGGCTTGGCATCTTCCAATTATATGGAATATGGAATTTTTTATGTGGAGAGCAACAACTAAAGTTTGCTATATATCTACTTTAGCCAAAAAGCGAGAAGGTTTGGATAAACGGATATTGAACAAAGCATACCGGGGTAAAGCTATCTACATATATACAATACTATTTATAAATTAATCTGCGTTTATTTGAATTTCTGGAAGGAGCTATACCCTAACTTAAATGTTCGGATTTGAACCAGAACAGAATACAATGAAAAAATGGTTAAAAATGAAAACTAAGATAGTAGTTAAGATAATAACCAATATAGAGGTAGCGAAGCATGCCGGGTTTCAGCTAGTATTGTATAAATTAATTTTGAATTTAGACTACAAACACAAAGCAAATAAAAAATACACAGTAAAATAGTCAAAAAAAAAGGAAAAATCTATATCTCAGATATGTATGTATGTACCCCAAAAGTACGGAAATAACAGATTATTTAACTAAAAGCTTCAAATGCTTCGAATTAAAAGGCCCGCCATCTAACGTTTTTTTTCAACTAGTACTTATTTCGTGAATGGTAACAGTTAGCTCATGTCTGGTTTGACAGATAATTAGTTTTATCCTTCCGCTGAACGAATATGGTTGTGTATACGCTTCGCTAAGTGGGCCTGCGATCGACTTACAGAAGATGCCGATTTTGCCAAAAAAAATCATCTTTTCAGACGAAGCTCATTTTGATCTTGGCGGGTATGTAAACAAGCAAAAGTGTCGCATTTGGGGCACAAAAAACCCGCACGTATCCATTGAAAAGCCAATACACCCAAGACGCCTTACTGTTTGGTGCGGATTTTGATCCAGAGTCCTAATTGGGACATTTTTCTTCGAAAATGAGCAAGGAGTGGCCGTTACAGTCAATGGTGATCGTTATCGGGCCATGTTGAACGAATTTTTGTTCACAAAAATTGAACAGAAGGATATTAGCAACATTTGGTTTCAACAGGACGGGGCTACGGGCTACACAGCCGAAGCTACACTCGATGTTTTGCGCTCTGTTTTTGAAGATCGCATTATCAGCCGCAGAGCTGATGTCGTTTGGCCACCTCGGAGCTGCGATTTGACACCGTTTGACTATCGCCAACAATCCAGAGACAATTGACGCTTTAAAGGTCAATATTCGTGAAGCCATTGGTGAAATACAGCTGCACACAATCGATAATGTGCTTAAAAATTGGACCGATCGTGTAGGCTACTGCATGGCCAGCCGAGGCAACCATTTGAATGAAGTTATTTTCCATTATTAACCGGAAGGATTGTACTTTCAAATAAAAAAAGAAATTTGAGAAAATATTCAGTAGTTTTTTTTATAGCATTTTCAAAAAAAAAAAAAATATTTGGCGGACCCTTTATATCCAAGGGTGATACTATCACTTCTTTCGCATCTGGAAGCCCACGCAATGCTTACGGTAATGTTTTATATTTTTTTACGCGCTTGGCTTCGGCTTGCGTGATAATCAGACTATTCATGCTACTTTGATGGACGTCAAAAAAATGCGCATGCAGCCTTTTTGTTTTAATATGAACATTTTTAACAAATGCTATGGGAAATGCATGAAAGTAAGTTTATTGTCTTTGCAGCAAATACGTATGTGTGAGAAAAAGTCTAATGTTGCAAGTCTAATGTTGCAATTTAATTTCCATGTAGTATTATTTGTATCGATAATAGTGAGATACAGTCATAAAAAGCACTTGAAAACTCTAACTTCCGGGGTACAAATTAGGTCTAGGTATGATCGCATAAACGATCATTTAATAAAAAAAACTATCCACTCGTCACTCGTTTTCCACAGTGCTGTGCCAAAAGCAAATATTTATTTAAAGTGCAGATGCTGTTGCAGGACTTCCATAATGAAACAGCTTTAGATAAATTAAAATTGCATAATTTATAATTTTAATAAAATAATGAAGTATAAATAAACAATTATTTTTGGAACTCATTAAAAACTGTTGGGTATTTACATGCCCATATACATTATACACCATGCGTCGAGTGTCTTTTCAAACCACGTTTAACATTTCTACGTTAAAAAGGGGATGTCTAAAGTTATCTTAAACTGGCAGGTGTTTTTGGCTTTTCGGATTGACCTTTATTTTTTTGGCAACGCTTTTTTTGAAAATTTTCTGACATGGAAAATCCCCTTATGAAAAATAAAGCCAAAAGGAAAACCAAAAATTTTTTTAACTTGTGGTGTGCTAATCTGTACTTTTAAATGACACCGAAAGTTGAATCCATAATCTGTAATATGGCACTTACTAGAATTACCGGGTGCCGTCACTCAATGAATGTGGAAGTCATATCCAGTTCCATGGTACTTACATATGGTGTATATGATATATATGTATATGATAGAGCAGAACGGCACATTGTATGTAGCCGTGCTTTGAGCACAGTAACAAATACCGATATGGCGATACATACGTTTAATATGTGACTTACCTATGGACATTGTTACCAGGAAATGAATACGAAATTATTGACAAACTTTCGATGTAGCTTTCAAATATTTATCTGCATCACTTGCCATGAAATTTAACACGTTTTCGATGAAATGTTCAACAATTTTTTTATACTCATATGTATGTTATATAGCATCTAAAGTTTTTTCCTCCTTTTCTATTTATAATTTTTTCTTCGGAAATATAATCTGTCACTTTTGTGTCACTTTTATTTTCCTCAATGCAAATATGACTAAGAATTTAAATGCATTCATGTGAAAAATACAAAAAAGAATTTTATTTCCAATAAAAAAAAATTTTTATTACAATGATAAACAATAAAATATGTGATTTCCAAGAAAACCGTTCGATATCTCAAGATCTAAAAATCGAATTTTAAATTATTAGAAAGTCTGTTATTATTAAAAAGAAAACAATATAAGCAAAAATTTTTATTTATTCATTAAGATGTTAAAGAATTTGTATAAAAAACTAATTTTTAACCATTTAAAATGCTGTATGCGGAAAATAAAGTTTCCAAATTAAAATTTATAATTCGATATGTTTAACTTTTTTGAATTTTAATTTTTTCTTTCGTTTTTTTTTTTATTAATTTACATCCTTAGTTTTAATCAGAGACCAATAATATCTGTCATAAATTTTTTGGGATTGAAAAAGTTGGCCATAGATCAATGAATAATTTTTACGTTTTTAAATATATAATTTATTCTCGAGAATATTTTGTTTCGTCGCTCATAAATTTTATAATTAATTTCTTTTATTTTTACGTTGCCTGATAAGAGTTATTTCCAAGAAAGATTGTTTTCCGTTGCTCGCGATGTATTTTCTTCGTTATTTTCTGAAGATAGGTCTACTTTAAGCTTTCTAATTGATACTTGCAGCAACGATGGCATATTTGGATTAGAGCCACGCAGTGTGTCAATTTGAACCCTTAGAGGGCTTTATCAAATTCGGGCAACATTAAAACACAAAAATCGAAAATAAAAGTTATGAGCAACGGAAAATAATTTTTCTTGGGAATAACTTTTATTATGTAACGTAAAAAAAAATTGAAAACAAAAGTTATGATCAACGAAAAATTATTTTAAAAAAAGTTGTTATAAGGAAAACAAAATGTAACTTAAAAAATGTGTAAAAAATTAGTTTTCATTCTTTTTAGTTACCGTAGTGTCCACCACATCGGAGAGAGGTTTGAGAATGTCTATCTTGCATGGCATCTAATAGACACCACTTTTAAACTCATATATTTTTGTTGACTTTTCCGAATACCACCTTATTTGCCTTAGCTATTCATAACAGTAAATAGTTTTCAAGCTAATACGAGGTTTAAATTTGCAATAAAAGACATTATTATTGTAAATATGATTGATATTATTAATTCAAACTGCACGAAGTTAGTCAAAAAAGACTGTTTGTGGTGTCTGTCAGACTACACGTCAGTTACAGAGTGTTAAAGATGTACTATACTTTTAAAGTATAAATGTACTTTAAATATAAAAAAGTTAAAAATAATTTTAAAAAAATATTTGTAATACAATTGGGGTTGAAAAGGTACAATTTTATGAGCTTCTGAGTATAAGTTTGATGTTCTCATTTTGCAACCCTGTTGTAAACAATCTTTCATGGTGAAATTACATAAGGTGAGGTTGTTTGTCCGGCCGATAGCTTTTTTTTTGTTCACCACGATTCACATGCTGTCAAAATATTTCCAAAACATGCTTCAAAACGCATTAAAAATAATATATTTATAAATATGTCTAAATATTTAATGTTCATAATTGAAAAACGTCCAAAAAACTAAATATTTTAAAATTATATTTTTCGACAAAATAAAATACTTCTAATTTACAAGTATTACTGTATACAATTTTTGTTTACGTTTTTTTTTTTTATGTGGAAGTTTTTTGTCATCTACCATGCAATGTACAAAAAATATTGCCTGTTGTTTTTGTACAAAAATTAGTTGTGGTACAGACATCTTCACCTTATTAAATTTCATCATACACTCTTTCGAACGTACTCGTATTTTATTCAGCGTTGTCAAATTTTAAATTCCAAAAAGCACTAAAGTTGAGAAAAAACCATGTAATTTAAAAAAGCACTAAATTTAGACGTACTCTCTACAATATTACCCAAAAACCATAGCTTCAAATTGTTCCTCGAGTCCAACTACATCCTTCCAGGTGGTTTTTCCTATTGTCTAAAAATTTCTTTTTACGATGATCACTAATTTACCTTATATTTTTGTTACAACAGCTGTTCTTTGACAATTTTAGCGGTCTGGCTTGAATCATCATCTCACTAAAAAATGAAATTTTCTTTTGGTTAAGGGCTTATGCCTCCAAAAAATGTTCCCTAACGCCAAAACATGCTATTTTTATTTTTATAATTAATATTCATAACATAAACGTTACTTTATAGTACTCTTTAAGTAGGTAGCTTCCTACTTTAAAATTCATAAAGTAAACATAGGTTTAACAAAGGGATTTTAAGCTAATAATTGTTTTTGCATGCAACATTAAGAAATGTTGTTTAACAAAGGTTTAACAAGATTTGTGAAGTTTTCTTGTATATAGCCGTTTAACTGTAACTGAAATTCAAAAATCAGGACTTACCGCGGAAAACTTTTTTTTTTTCTTTTTCTTTATTCATCCAAATATTCTGTTCTTACATAGTTTATCTTAAACTAATTAATCATGTATATACTTATTCTATGCGTAAATAATACTTATCATAGACTTATCAACTAAAACTTAAAATAATGCAGAATAGCCGCAATCCATCACTGAAACAAATCAACTCTTATACTATATTCCACAAAAAATGGAAAAACGGAAACACTCACATACTTAAAACTAACTTAAAACACTACTTACAACTAATTAACAACAGGGCACAGACATCCACCTCACTGTGCAGTGTTATACACAAGGCTGTCCAAATCCAGCGTATTAACCCTCCTTTGATAAAATAGCAGGCCTTCGTCGCCACAGAGCAGTCTCTCGTCCTTCAGCGTTAGGAGATTCACAGGCAACAGATATCCGTGCACCCTTGGGGTCTCCATATCACTCCTCCCCTCGAAGCAGCCAGTCACCATCCCATTCTCCAGGGCGGACGATCGTTCCCCACCTCATAAGAAATATATCGATCCTTTCGAAACCCGCATGGTCATAAATGACCCGACAAGACGGTCTCCGGAACGAACCATCGGGAAATTGGCGAGCCCTTAATCCAAGGCAAGCCGACAAAATACGCCTCTCCCAGACCCTAAGCCTCTCCATCTGATGGGACGAAATCCCAAACCAGACAGGGAAGGCATAAGACATCAGAGGTCTGATGATCTGCCTGTATATAAGTAGCGTTACCTCCCTACGCAAACCTTCCCTTCGGCGCAGTAACCTACAGTAGGAGTGGTATATCCCCTTCATCCTATCCAAAACAGAATCCACATGTCGATGAAACTCAAAGCTTTCGTGGAAAATCACCCCGAGATACTTAATTCTGTCGGAGATTCTTACAACTTCACCGCCTACCCTCAGCACCGGTACGAACTTCCTTGCGTTGGGATACAGCCGTCGACGCCGTCCCTTAAATCCGCAATCCGTCTTTTCCATATTCAGGCAGAGACCCCATTTGCACAAGTATCCATGCAGTCTACCCAGGTATCCGCTGAGTCTCTCATTCACCCTTGCCGCTCTGGGTCCAGATGCCGCAACCAGCAGGTGGCCGAGGTATATCCGACATGAATATGTTGAATAGGACAGGTCCCAGTAGTGACCCCTGCGGCACTGCAGCAACAACATTTCTTTCATCAGAGAGTGTATCGCATACTCTCACTCTGAGGGAGCGATCCCTCAGGAATTCCGCAACAATTCCGCAGAGATGCCTGTCGAAACCGAACGACATCTCCTATTCAGTCCCCTTGCTACATAGTCCCCAAGTGCCATCAGTGCATGGGACGTAGAGTGTCCCCTCTTAAATCCAAATTGGCAATCCAGCAATATCTCGTTAGCGTCCATGAATCTTCTCATACGCTCCAAAATAAACCACTCCATAAGCTTACCTGGGCTAGAGAGCAGAGATATGGGTCTGTAGTTACCAGCACCCCCAGGGTCAGAACCCGGCTTGGGTATAGGCACAATGATCGCACCCTTCCATGCTTTCGGGAAGTAACCAATGCTGAAACAGTGGTTAATCACCAACGCCAAGAACCTCCATGTGGTGGCGTCCGTCTTCCTTAGGATCAGGTCCGGTATGCTATCCGGCCCGCTGGATCTCTTGTTAGGTCTACTGGACAATGCCCTGCCAATATCAGAGGGAGTCAGCAAAGAAAAACCTCCTCCAGCGAAATCCCCATCTCGAACACCATCCGCCGTAATATCCGGGCCAAATTCAATGATCGGGGCCTGATTCCTCAGCCACGATACCTCCTCCAAGACCATCCCTACCATAGTGGGGAGATTCACAGCAGCTCTCTGCACACCGCAGAAACGTTCAGCCAGAAAATTCGCCTTGCCACCGTCATCCGCGATTATCCATCATCCCTCATTATATCAGCAACCGCCAACCTTCGCCGCACACCTGCTGCACCCTTCACTTTCCGAAAAGTCCTGTTGTCCACCTTAATACTCCATAGATAATCCGTCCAATAATTCTGCTTAAACAAAGCAATTGCTCCCTGGATTATCCTATCCAGGTTCCTTATCTCAGCCCTCAATATGGGAATTCTCGAGAATCTCCCGTCCTCCTCAGTATCCTCCGAAGCCTCCTCTTCTCCGATATGAAGCCGAGGATGTTGTCGGGGAGTCTTAGCACGCCGGCATGACGTACTGGTAGTCTTGGAACCGATTCCTCCATCGCAGTTCTAATGACGCCAGTCATAGACTCGATGCAGTCATTAATTTCGCGTTAGGTCACATTCCGATCCGACGGAAGCATGAGGTCAAGCAAATCACGAGACAGTATCGAGTTGAAAGTCCTCGTATTCATCCTATCAAAGTCAAAGAGATATCGCTGCTCTCTACCGCAAAGTCCATCCATCCGCAAGATCAACTCCACAGCCCTGTGGTCAGACTCGTAGTGCAGAGTTTTAAGCCCATCAGCACTTTCCGGCACCGGTACAATAACAGATGATGTCATGACTACGTCGATAAACGATGGATTTCCCACATGGAAACATGTCGGGACCTCCGTGCGACGTATCTCCAGCTCAGGACACATCCTCAGGAATTCTCTGAGGCAGTTGCCACTGCGGTTGCAGGCATTTTCACCCCAGTACTCGTGCTTCGCGTTCAGATCCCCTCCAACCAGGAGCGATCCCGCCGCTGACAATCCAACCAGGGGATCCAAATCCGATGGGCAAAGAGTGTCCCTGGGTCGCAGATACATTGACACAATAGTCAATACCACCCCACCAGAACGACGAATCCTCACTGCCGTGCACTCCACATTTCCCATATCCAACGGAACCCTCTCAGCGTGCAGACTCTCGCGAACAAGTACAGCAGTGCCGCCACCCCGTCCATTCACACAATTTTGCCAAGGTGCAGACCTCTATATTGGTCACATTTGCGCCCAAAATCTTCAGGTTATACTCCCCAAAAGTTTGTTGAGGTCACTAGTTAGCAACTTTATGTTAATATTGTATGTCGTAAGCACCGGCACCTTAACCGTCTTTAGGTTCTGCCCTGCTTTACCATCGTCTACAGCCCTGGTTTTTACGGCCTCCTTCGAAGGCTTAGAGCCTTCACTCTTATCGTGTTCACTGCCCACAGCAATCCCCTTGTCAGGCACGACTTTACATGGAATGTTCACCTCCTCGGTGACCATCTCCTCACTCTCCTCGTCAGTGGATTCCTCTTCACCACTCTCATCGCCAAATTTCCTATTGAATCTCGCCATCATCTGTTCCATGGCCTTCCTGAGACAATCGTTCTCGTGCCTCAAGGAATTCACCTCCTTCTCCTTCAGTTCTAACGTACGGAGTAGCTCCTCTGCAGTTACCACCCGCGCCCTCTGTTTAGGGCAGGACGCATCCCTGTCGGCCATTATATTCGCGTTGTATTCTTATCAGTAGAATACGAACACGTCACCGCTTACTCTCCTTGTGAAATAAATTTCCACGTGTTTATGTACACGTTAGCTCTTCAATCACAGCAATACACAAAAAACAACCCCTATGTGTTTTCCGTCTCAGCTAGCGCAGGTAAAACCCTCACACTTTGTTCAAACAACTTCGTTCGTATTGAAAAATACGCGCAAAGCAAAAAACTTCCGTAACACAACCGTTCGTAATAAATGCACGATACAGAATCCATTACCGCGGAAAAAATTTTCTATGCTTACTTATTCCATGCCGAAGACTTTTTGACTGATGATTTGTTTTGGCAGTAAAGTCACTTAGACCAAATTCAAAAACTTATATTATTACCGTTCTCAAGATATGCAATATTCAATATTTACTATTTTTAAGTTTGAGAAACTGGTGCCGCTGTTGTATGGTAGGTAAGATACCCGTTTATCTGGGATAACCTCTATATTTTTTTGATGCGCTATGGTCGCCTAACTTCAAAAATCATCAGCATTTATGATTCTATGGAAGTTTTTCTGAGATTTTTTTTCTAAAATGTGAGATTTTTGAAGAGGCTGCTTCATATGTACATCTTTTGATAACATTGAAGTGAAATATTCGATTTAGTTAAGCCGTATGTTAAAAAGTTCCAAATTATGCCAGCTTTTTTTTGGAAAAAATATGAAATTTTTTATTTCTACAAATTCACAAAATATAGAAAGCAGCAAATATTTTCCAGTTTCACTATTTATTCATAGAGATGAATATAATAGAAATAAAATAAACCATAGTTCATGAAAATCAACGGGTAAACACATATTTTATTCTCAAAAAAGAGAAAGTATGTACGTACTTTAAAAAAAAAAAACGATTCTTCTGAATATTGTATAATAGACATATTTGAAGGAAAAGAACACGTGTAACTGCATTAAAGCAGCTTCCATTTTAATCTTTCTTCTTTAGGAATGGGCTGGCCTTTTAATTATTCGGCTTCCCTGCGAGTTCCCTTCAATGGCCTGTTTCGCTAAGTAGTAGTTTGGTTTCCTCAGAAATCCATTTCCATTTCTTTCTCACAATTTCCTTCATGAAAACCGGTATACAAAATTTTATAATCGGACTAAAAATGGCGACACAGCGAACAAAATACTAAAAGGGCGTGGCACAAAAATAAAAATAAAATATTCGGAATTTTTTTTACATTATTTTTAATTCAAGGGGGTGGCGAACCACTCTACTGTACATTTTATTTTATATTCATTAATTTCGATTGTGGATATTTATGACAAAATAATCCGAATCAGTTACCGGCTTTTCAAAATAAATTATTTCTTAACAATCGATCAACAGTATTCATAACTTATTCTATAAAAGAGTTGTAAAAATTCTTAAAAAATTCTATAACAAACACCACTTTTCAAATTTTATTTAAACTGATTTTTACTAAATGTGATTCAAAAAACTTTAAGACTTTATAACATTTACCTCAGCATTTGCGAACATTAAAGAAATTCAGTAAATACAATATTTTGTAATATTTGTACGCATAAAATAATTATTTGTTATAACAATTGTGAAACGTGTTAATTTGTAAACGAAATTATTCTTAAAAACCAATACTAGATTGGTAAAGGTGGCGAGAGCAGATTGCGAATGTTTCTCACTTGTCTGTTACAAAATTGTTGGCTGGATTTCGATTTGTAAGTGGGAGTTATTTATGGTATATTATTATAATAAAGACGTGGCAATGTCTTGCGACTGTGGCATCAACAATAAAATGATAATGATGATACTGTTGATAATAATGATAAGCCTGTAATTATAACAAAAAGTCTAATGGACATCTTAGAAACGGTATCTAAACAATGGATGTGTTGTACAAGGGAAAAGCTATAAATATTAATTTTGTTGGCATTTGGCCATATCGCAGCAGTGTCAGTAGCAGACAAACAGTAAATTTCACATACCCAAAGCAAACGATAATAGTTAAGTGATTAAATAACAATTTTAAACTGTCTCTTTATACAACTTAGTTATAACAAATGATAAGGACTTTACCACCAAATACAATCAAAGTACAATAGGCCACAAATATTCGTATACAGAAGAGTTTTGTAAGTTTAGGAAAAGTCACTAATACGACTGCAAAGACATCAATTCTACTTTATTTTATTTTTTCGTTTTCAAAAGCGTTAGATAAAAGTTATTTCAAAGAGAATAGAGAAGTTGAAGAGGAAAAATATATTAAGTAAAGGAAATTAAAGTTTTTAAGTACTTTCTTCTTTTTTAGTATGTGTATCCATATATATTTATTTTTTTTTTCAGAAAAATTATCAAGATTCACCTCTTTTGCACAGAAAATTACTTAAATAGTTTTGCGTTCTTTTCTCTGTTTTCATTGAAAAAAGTACTTACGAATCATAAGAATATTGAAGCCTTTTACAAATTTAATAAACCAGTATGACTTAAATAATTATCTGTTATTTATTGAAACAATTTTTTTTTTCAAATAAGTGGAAAATAGATAGTACAAGTGATAAGAACAAAAAGCAAATTGGAAATTGCAGTTGGAAATGTATTAAGTTTAAAAGTAATTACTTCAGAAATATTCATGAAAATTAAAGATAATTGTTAATTACTTGCCTTAATATTAAAGAATGTTCATCACAATCACTTAAAACTTTTAATAAAGAATTTAATTGTGAAATTAAAAAAATACATTTAACATTTTTTAAACGGTGTTTTAATTTAACTTGCCCGAAATTTCAAAAAAATATATACTGGAGTATTGTTCGTACTTTTTCCATACCAGAGAAAACAAAAAAAAAAAAAATAAAAATAAAAAATTCTCGGGAATCCAGCTATAAACGATTGAAACATTGTTTCTCATAGAAGAAAGATTTGATTTGATCTCATGGCATAAAGTAATCACAATAACATCATGAGGTATGTGCTTCGTTTGGTCAGTGCCTCCACCGACAATTGTATTGGTTTTAAATACGTCAACCATTTCTAAGTCAATAAGGGCTTTTTTTATTGACTTCTTGAAAAGAAGAAACCTTTCAGTCATAGGTACAATTAAATTCTTCCAAATTATATGGTCTAAGCTAAGACACATTTACGTTTTTCTTTTAAAACGATATATTTTGGTAGCACGGCATTTTTCGTTGGGCTTTTTCTAAAATTTTTAAAAATTTCCCGTGCTATATCTTAACCTCCTGTAGCATTATTGATTATTGTTATTCTCTCATAAAAATATCATCAATATTTTTACCATCTTCCAAAGAATCTGACAAATTTACTGCAACAGTGCTTATTTTATAAAGTATCTACCACTGCCAAATTATATTGCATAATTTAGACAGAAAGCACCTTCAAATAAGTTATGCTATATTTCACAAATTTCTTTATAACTTAGGAACCATATATGTATGTATATATAAGTGTGGCGACTACATTTCACAAATACTAATTTGTAAACTTTAAAGCGGGTTTTTGTTAGAGTTTTCATTTCAGCTGCTCCACTTTCACGTGCTATTATTATTACACAAAAATTTTTATATATGGATGTAAATATTTTCAACTTCAAAACTGATAAAGTTTCCGGGTTATCGAATAAAAATCCCGGGGAAGCTGGAGATAGTTAAATTTACCGGGAATTCACGGAACTGGAATCGCGGTATATATAACAAAATATCTACTAAATATTAAACATAAAACTATAATTAGTTTTTTTTACGTTTTAAAATTTGTTGAAATTTATTTCAATAGTCAGGGTAGGTACTCTGTTTAACAAACTTAAAGAGCAAATCCTTGTTTAGTGATAAGGCACATTGGGAAAAGGGATACGATAACAAGCAAAAAAATAAGAAATTTTATGTCAATAGTCTTCGATAGAAATAGCCGTTGTAGGAAATGGTGTATGTTATCGATATACTCAATTAAAAATTTTTTAAAGTCAATTAGATAATCATCAGCAGGGAAACCAGAAATATGCAATTTCATGTTTTTTCTCATGTAAGTCGAATATAAGATATCCGTTTCATGAATTTTTATGAATTTTGGCATCAATTTGTTAGTGCATATTTGAACATATTTTGCTCGTAACAACATTTTTTGCAAATTTCAGTTTTAAGAGCATGTTTTCGATATTTTTTTTCGTACTTAAAAGGCATTTTAAACCTTTTTAGCGCATATTTGGATTTTTTGTGCTCTAAAATATTTTTACAATGAAAAGAAAATTTTTGTTTCAAATTCTGACAAAGTCATGGCATTGAATTGAACTTTTATTCAAATTTATTGTGCCATTTATAACTCAATTAAGTTCATTTTAGCTTACCAGCACCTAAAACAATTTTTGGAGAAATATACATACAAACTAAAAGTGCGATCAAAAAGCGTTTAACGTTCAAAATATGTTTGTTTGTCAAAAATATATATACCAAAAATGCTTAGATGACATACGGAAATACATTAAAGACCGATCTTTATGGATTTCAGCAGACGAAACAATTGATGCCATTGGAGACAAATTTCGTAAATGTATATGTTCTACATTATGACAAAGAAGCATCAAACCAACAATTCTTAACTAACGCAGTTGTATTGTACAAAACCAATTACTTCAAAATTGCACAACTTTTTGACAATCTAGTAAAAATATTGGGCGTAAATTTAAATAAAAACTTGATTTTGCTACTTGTGACAATCAGTGCGCAGTATATGGTAAAGCTGCCAAATCCATAAAGGTGTTTTACCAAACTAACGCATGTTACATGTAAGGGCTAGGAAGTAAATTGGCAAATTCAAAAACAAATTCAGTTTTATTCATACCAATACAAAATAGAAATATGGGAATTAATAATGGAATATGATGTCGGGAAAATGCTCGCCTCTAGCTCGTCGGCAGGCATCCGGTCTTCTCACAAAATTTTGAACCACATTTTGCATGAAAATACATTTAAAAATATTGAATTGATGAATAAACCATTTTTTCTATTATTTAAAAATATATTTTTGTTTTTAGAGTGTATTTTTATATTTTAGAATTTTTAAGCA
Organism: Wohlfahrtia magnifica; assembly: GCA_023159175.1. Lineage (NCBI taxonomy): Eukaryota > Metazoa > Arthropoda > Insecta > Diptera > Sarcophagidae > Wohlfahrtia > Wohlfahrtia magnifica. The sequence continues at coordinate 583,433 of JAKWBJ010000145.1, read as the reverse complement.
TAAAACTCTTTTTTAAGAGCACATTTCTGATTTCGCTGATCATCAGATAACCAAGAGAATTATTAATTCGTCAATTTGGTAAAAATATTATTTTACGAAGTGGATCAAGTAGTCTCCAAGATTATGACACTGAAGCCTTTTGATTAGGAGTTTCCCAAATACATATATATAAATATACATATATCTAATAAAAATAGAGTCTAGTTTTGTAATTATTATTTTTTATCTTAATTGATATCTTAACCATTTCCTAGTTATAATTTTTTCCCCTTTTCCGCATTTTATCTACTTTCGGTCCAAACCAAAGTATTTAAGATAGCCCATAGCCACTGTAGGTTACCTTTTTAGCTGTATACAGTCTACAAACAAACACACATTCATATTTAGAGTTATTATTTGCCATATATTTTATATATAAGTTTTTTTGTAGTATACATGTACATATATAAATGAGTAGGTTTTACTCGGTTTGCTTTGTGTAATACCCGTTTATCCAATTTCTCCAGCTTTTTAGCTAGTGTGGATAGATAACAAAGCTTTAATTGTTACCGTACTCTACATATAAAAAATTCACTATTTAGCTTGAATGTAGGTAAGGTGCCACACTCACATATCCAATCTTGCCAAGTTAGTTGCGTTCACGACGCAAACTTCTACCATTTTCAGCTTCAAGATATAACAAAGTGACGCGACGCTCACTTATCCAATCCCGCCCATTTTTATATTCCAATTAACTACGAAGTAATTAAAAAAAATCAGAAACTTTGCCTTTAATTATTCTAAAAATAAAAAACACCAATATTTTGTTTGTATGAGAGGTACCTTGATCTGTATTGGAATTCAATTGGAATTTTTGTAATTTATGTAGCCTATAGTTCCTCCCAGGCATACAAAGAGATACTATTAAAATGTAAAGAAAATCGGTTCAACCGCTTAGCTGCCTATAAAATACAGATATACAAACACACATGCATTTTTGTATACATATAAGATTAAAGTTATAACGGTTTTATAAAAGCACCCTTTATTTTAACCTAAAGTCATACTCATTGATAATCACGCAAAATGTTATTACAAATTATGTTATTTATTGCCCTTTAACTATAAATCAGTATTAAAAATCAGACTTAAAATTCATTGTTTCAATGGCTTAAAGTGACAATGGTCACAACAATAGTAATAACTTAACGCGATTTAAAAAAAATCAATGACGAAAGAAAATATAAAATCTGCTTTTGTCTATTCGAAAAGAAATGAATAAATACTTTAAATAGTTAACAAATAACATTTTGTTCCTCTTAAGTTTCACTTCCATTTATTTTATAATTTAAAAGTTTTTTACACAAGAACAACTAACGGACAATTGTAATGGTTTCAAAATAAAATTTATAATTATAATGACTGTAAGGAAAATATTAACAACAACCATTATATTGATAATATTTTCCAGCAACAATACCAGAAAAACGTGTTAAATACAATAAATTTATTTTATTTTTTATTTTTTTCGTATATATATATATATATATATATACATTTTATATATATACACATTTTTTTTGTAAATAATTTTTGGTCATTATAAAAAAGCTTTATAACATTCATTTCTACTACACAAGACATACATACATATGTATGTTGCATCTTTATAATTTTAAATTTTGTAGGTGTATGTAGAAGTGTGAGTTATGTTTGACACCCTATAAAAATGTAGTCCTTGTAGGAAAGTATATCTATAAGTATACTATTGTGTGTGTATATGTATAATAAAGTTTGCAATAAGTTATTAAAGATATCGACAGTGTTGTGTTTGGTTGTTAAGTTTGGCAATGGCACGAATTTATGAAGATAAATAACATCCTGTTCTTGGTTATCAATTGAAATGGAGAAAGAAAAAATTAAGAAGAAAAAGAAGATAAAATGGGGGAAAAATACTTTAAAGATACGAAGAGTATTGAGAGAAATGTATAACTCATTTCTTGCAATATAAAGTCAACGACGAAATATTTAAAAAAATATATATATAAAAATAAAACAGTGCCTCCTTTCTGTAACTTTCGAAAAGAGAAACTTTTCACATGAAGCGCGGAAATTACGACAAAAACGATACAAATTGAGACACAAATAGTTTCTTACTAGAAAGTGTTTCTGTCAGTTTGCTTTGTAAGAACTATCTGTCATTGAAGTTTTTTGACGTTAAATATTGGAAATATTTGAGTAAGACTGTATAGTTTTGTAACTTTATTTTTTGATGTTTCTCGAATGAGCTATCCAAACAACTCGCATTCTTAAATTGTGCGAAATTTAGGAATTTCTTTTTAACATTAACATAAAAAATATGTTTACAAATCAAACACGTTTTTAAATAATTTTATTTAAATTTGTAGTTAAAATTATACAATTTTATTTATTCTTTAACACTTTTATTTTTACTTTATTATAAATGTTTACATTTGCTACGCATTTGTAAACCGTTGCTACGCTACATGGAAGTTACCATTCATTTTTACAGTTTCTTTACAATTTTTTCATTTGATAGCTTTTTATTAATTTTACCCTCTGGCATTGCCCGGAAATCTATGTATATACGTATATTATAAATTGGAGATAAACTCTCTTCTTTCCCGATCCTAACCGTTTTTTTTTTTTTTGTTTTCTATCTGCCTTTATAAAGAAAAAACTAAGACGAAAGTCCTCTGATATATTTATTGAGATTTACGATAATAAATATTGTTACGTTTTTACCTTTTTAAAAAAGTGTTTTTATGAGATCGTAGATTGTAGTTAAAATAAAATAAATTTTATGTTTGGTTTTAATTAAAATCCTTTATTGAACACAGTTATGTACCCCACTGCTTGTAATCTTTTTACAGGCAATAACAATTTTTATTCTTAATTACTCTGTTTGTTTGCAGCTTTGTAAACAACAACAATTACTCGACAGATCTTTCTTCCTAAAGATCTTCCAACCCGATCGTAGTTATAACTTAGTTTCGATCACAGCCTTTTCAACCAGAGGTTATCCACACTTAACTCTCTTTACTGAGTTAGCTCCAACTTAACTGGTTTTTTTTTCTCCTTATAAATTTTTTCACACCGATAACACATTCCTTGAGTTAACTTTTCTGAAAACCGCTGAGTTACGACACGCAAACTGATTGCTGTTCGCATCGATGTGCTTTTTATATGGCTGAGTACACAATACATCGAAAGCTCTCGAACCTCTCGATATTTCAGGTAGATTCCATTTCTTTCTTTTAATTTCTTTTTAGTTCTTTTGTAGCCATGCGTATGTAAACATCCACCTCTTTTAGCTCTCAGAATTTGTTGTTGCTTGTTTATTGTCTGTTACTTGTTTTCTTTGCTGCTTAATTATTGTTGTTGCCGTGTTATTTTTATTTCCTTTACCTCTGCTAATATTTGTTGTTGTAGATTTGGTTATTTGTACAGAGCGTATAGAGTTGTTCTTGTGGCTTTTGTTCATTTATTTTAGCGAAGTAGGTTCCCAATCTTATTTCCGTAACAATATTGTTTTCTGTGGGTGGAATTTTGGACATATTGCCCACCCTGATAATAAAAAAGCAGGTGGAAAGTGTGAGGCCTTATATCAATGACTCTAAAAATAGAAACGGTTGCAGCACATTAACTAAGAAAAGTCTTCTTGTTCCTCTCTGAAATGTAATATCTACTTGTTTCGTAGGAATTGTCATTTAGAAGAAAAATATTTTTATTAAGAGCTAAAAAGTCTGCCACACTCATTAAACAAACTTATTCTGTTTTCCCCGATTTTAATCTCTTCAAGGTTCAATTTTAAATAAAAGCATATCCTATAAAACTTTCATTAGCTTAATCTATCTATGTTCCAAATATCAACAAAATCGGTTCAGTCGTTTGATTGACAACAAACAAATAAACTTACAAAGAAATTTAAACCCGGCGTGCTTCGCTACCACTTTCTTAATTATTATCTTAATTATTATATTAAGCTCTTAATCTCACCTTATTATTCCCTTCCGGTTTAAATCCAGACATTTAGGATAGCCTGAATTTCTTTGCGGAAATACACTTCAAAATCTGCTGTTTAGCTTTATACAGTGTTCAAATAGACACACATTAGTTTTCAGAGACTATATGACAACTTTCCCGCTGTTTAGTTGATAGGGATACATAACGAAGCTTTAATTTTTGTTCTGCACATATGAAAAATTCTATATTTAGTATGAATGGAACGTGCCATCTCCTCTTATCTCATCTCTCCCAGTTATTGACTGATGATGTGTGCAGTTACTGTTCTTAAGATATACAAACATTAATATTTGCAGTGTATGGGTAATGTCAAGCCAACTTCTCCACATCCGCCAATGTTTTGACTGATTATTTATATGGATCATGAAGCCATTTATACCAAATTGAGAATCTTAAATTTTAAACGTTCCCCGGTGAATACAAAAATCAATATTGATTATGACCACTTATCTAATTCTGTCCATTTGTTGAGTGATAATTTATGCTAACTACGAACTCTTTTAAATCAAGTTTAGAAACTTCCACTTTTATCTTGCTCAAGATATTTAAAAAACAATATTTGCATTGTTTGGAAGGTACCATGCTAATTTGTCCAATTTCTACCACTTGACTATATAGTTATTCAGACCAAGCTTGAAAACTAGAGCTTTGACCATTCTTAAGGATGACAAAAACCAATATATACTTTGTACGGTAGGTACCATTCCCTCTTATTCGATTCCATCCACTTTTTGACTGATGATTTGTATTACTATGAAGGTATTTAGTGTAAGTTTATATACTCTTACTATTACCATTTTGAAGATATAGACAACTAAATATTATATTTACATTGTATGGGCGTGGCGTTGCCCAGTTGGAATTTTAAAATTTATATAGCTTATAGTTCTTTCTGCACATACAGATAGACACTGCAAGTATTGTAAGAAAATAGGTTTAGCTGCCTATATACTTCACACAAACATACATACATACAAACACATATTTATTTTTAAAAATTACAGAAATACTTTTTATTCACAAATCGAGCAACAATGAAATTTTATTTTACATTTTTCAATGCCAAAATTTTTTACAAATAAATGCAGAAACGAGGCACAGAATAGAAAATAACACACATTCGATCAATTTTACACACAAACGCATTATTATTATTATTGTTGTAAACAGAGACATAAAGGAATTTTATTATTCTATAATTAAATTAGTGGTTAAAACACTATTAGTTACATTTTGTACACTTTTTGAAAGCGAATATCAAAGTGTGAGTACTACTGTATGTTGGCATATTCGATTTATACATATGTATGTACATCTAATATAGGATGGGTCCCAGAATACCGGCTTTAATAGTCTGAGGTTCGCTTAATACATCGAATGCTTGAGTAACGTCGATTAGCTCTTATATGAAATAACTGTTTTAAATATTGTTGACAAACATGCACATAATGACAATGAGTTTTTGATTGCATAGAAATTTTTCATTTCGTTACAAAACTTTACTCCACAACATGAACAACAAAAACATCTTTTATTTTGCAAATGTTTATGTACGTGTATGTATGACAACATAACACCCGTGTAGTGACTTGAATAAACTCAAAACTAACTTATAGTCAACCAGTAATGAGTTACAAGTGTCTCAAAAGCTAACTCATTTGTGTAGAAAAGTTTCATTTGATATTAATACAGATTGTCTTACGAGTTAGTCACTACTCACTTAATCCGCATGTTAACTCATAATGAGTTAACATAGATACGTTGTGTTACATAGATACGAACTAACTAACCAATGATTGCTGAAAGTTAGTAATAAGGCTATTTTTTTAACTTTAAATTAAAAAAAATTTTTTTTTTTTAGTACATACATAATATACATATGTATTCATATTTACGATAAATAAATTGATTTAACAAAATAAAATTAAGATTATAAGAGTTAATGAAATTATATATTAATAAAAAATTATAATATTGTTACGAAAATAAAAATGCCTAAAAAGAATATACAAAATCATCAGCGCATTTAAAACTGTATTGTGGAGGATTTAAGACTTTTCCAGAACATTATAAGTTGTAGGCATTCAAAGATATAAGGAATGCTGCTTTGCCTACATCAGTCAGTTATAGTTTAGCAATCATTGTCGAAAGTCGCACTTAGAGTCGTGATTGAGTAAATTGGTGTATTAAGCGGATATTAAATAAGTTGATTACTGTATAGTTATGAGTGTATAAAGTAAAAATGTGGAAATAAAAAGAGTTGCTTAAAACAACAACTACATATTATTTATTTTATTTAACATATTTAAAAAGAACTCAAATGTTGTGAAAAGGTAAAAACGTAACAATATTATTAAAAAATAAAATAAAATAATAATATTTAAAAATATATATTAAAAATATAAAATTATTGTTGTGTTGTGTTCATAGCCATCTTAGAAATTGTTAGAATATGGAAAGGAAAATTTTTAAGAAATATGTACCTTAGTGTTTCGATTATCTTTAATACAAAATGAGTTATTTTTTAAGTCAAATGAATAATATTTTATGTATGTATATATGGTTTAAAGACTTACAATTTTAATCCAGATTTTTGTTTTCTGGATTCATTACAAAATACTCAATTAATCGTTAGTTTTATTTAATTATATTATTTTTATATTTTTTTACACCCCTTATTTTTATTGCCTTTTTCTATTAAAAATCACTTTAAAAAATCAAAACGAACAGAAACTTCATAGCTCTAATTACAACGTAAAAAAGAAGTCAATATTGTATTTTTCTGAAATAATGGGTGTTACCAAATTCAACTTTGAAATAACAAAATAAATTGAAAGAAAAAGAGAAGCCATATTGATTTTTTCCCCTTTGTTCTTTACTGTTATGCTCTATGTATTGCTGGCATTTTCAATGTTATACATATGTATGTACATATATGCATCCGTTTTGAAGGAATAATAAGTTGATTCAATGCTTATCAGGAAAAAGTCATATGTTAAAAAAGAATAAACACACCATCTCTGCATCAATTTTGATCTAGGTTAAAGTTAGTTGTAAATAAGCTAGCTAAACGTAAACTCGACTTTGAAAAAAAGTCCTGCAGGGATGATGTTGAATATCAATACATGTTTGGCAAAACCATGTGTCTGTAACAACTACGAATAAAGGACGAAAGACAGATCGAGAGAACTTGATGATAGTGGATGCCATGTTGTATTGGTATTTCAATATTCCATTCTCTTGTAGTATTTTGTTATTTGACACTTTAGCCTGACTTTTTACCTTCTCTTTCTCGCTCTACCATATAGCAAATACAATACGAGTAAAATATTTACAAACACACTATAAACGTACATGTACAGTGTATACCTTCAAGTTTATGTTTCATTACATTCATATTATTAGTATTCATTTGAGTTTTTCCTGTTTCTTGCACGCAGAAAATTATTAAGTAACTCTCACTCTGGAGAGATTGGAAAAGCAAAAATCTTAAAATTGCAATGAAATTGGACGGCTTCTTACCTAAAGATACTGTTTAATAACATGTTCTGATCCTTCTTGTAGACTCAAATAGCGTATCCAAAGTTCTTGTAGAACTGTGTCGAGTGGTAGAAAAATAATAATATTTTTAAACCGATTTAATACAATTGAATTAAAATATTCCTTGAAAATCTTGTTTTATTTTTTATTACACTGGATGTTGGGGCAGCCCGAACAAATTTTTGGGTCACGTCCTTTTGCCCAATATCAGGGTCGTCTATCGGATTGAAATCGGCTTATTTTAGTTTCATCGGACCAAAGAAACTAAAATAGACCGGTGTGTGTGGTCCGATGGAACTAAAATAATTTTCAGTCTGATAGACGACCCTGATATGGGGCATAAGGACGTGATCCATCCAATCCATCTCAAGTGTAAACAACTGGCATTTTAATGGTCTGGGGTTGTATAACGCCAAATGGAGTTAGACCATTTGTGTAAATTGACGGACCAATGCTCAAAGAGGATTGCTTGCGCATTCTTTCCAATAATTTTCCAGTTCCAGGAATACTGCGGTAAGGTCGTCTTTTAGCATGATAATGACTCAAAGCATACAGTGAAAATGGATCAGCAACCAAGACTTTCAACATTTTGTTAATTTTTGGTATTAAATCAAGTTTAATACCTAATCAGAATAATAACAAGCTGTACAAAAGTACCATAAGTCAATAAATTAAGAACCATCTGTTATTACATTAAGAACGATCCGTCATCAAATCATAAACGATATATTATAGTATAAAATCAATACCGATGTGGTATTCCGACAATAACGATGTAGTATCATATTAATAACATCTTTACTATAAAAACTTTTTGTGGAAGTACCTGCCAAAAATGGAAAATAATAATAAGACCTAAGAACATAAAACAATTCATTGATTTAATTTTCAAGCTGTCAATGTTACATTTGGAAGTTTGCGTTACCTAAAAAGGGAGACTTAAAAGAAGCAATCCCTCTACTAGGGCTCCGAATAGAAATTAAGGAGAAATTGTTGTCATGAAAAACAATTGGAGGTAATACTTTGTTACGTTCTGACTCTCCCGCTATATTTACACCCAGAATGTAGTATATATAAATTTGTTTAATACTCTTAAATCATTAGTGTAAATATAAATTTATTTGCATTTTAATTGTATTTGGAACTAAATGGGTGGATAAAATGATAACAAGGCGTTCAAAATAGGAACAATTGGTATCAAAATATGACCGGTTTCTTTCCAAATAAAAACGATTGGTAACCAAAATAAGAACAGTCTGTTATCAAAACAACAACAATCGGTTACGGTTACAGTAACAAAATAAGAACAGTATGCTATCAAAACAAGGCCGCTTGCTAATAAAAAGATACCGAGTTGTTCTTAAAGTATTAATACCGACCAACGAATAAAGCACAAACGAACTTAATTCAATTACGATACCAAATAATATCAATTTCGGTATTTTCCCTGAGTGTAGTTTTCCCTAACATTTTGAATTCCATATTTAATATGAATGGGCTCCCCGCCCACTTATCCAATCTCGCCTAGATACTGTCCTAGTTGTTATTTAAACCAGTTTTAGAAACTTCTACCACTACCGTTCTTAAGATAAATAAGAATTATTATTTAATTTGTATAGGGATGACACGCCCACTTATCTAGTTACGTCCATTTTAAAGCCAATGATTTGTATTGACTGCAAAGTCCTGTAGACTAAATTCGGAAACTTCTTTTACCGTTCTTAAAATATAAAATAATCAATATTTACTTTATATGAGAGGTACCATGCCCACTTATTTTATTCCGCTCACTATTTGAATGATGATCTCTATTAACTACCAACCTTTTTGGAACAAACTATGTATGGGCGTGGCACAGCCTGTTAAAAAAAAACCCATCAGTAAAATTAGGCCTTTCCAACGCATGCATGGGTTTATCAATCGTTTAAGCAGTTCTCCATTCGCATTAAATGATGAACATAAAGGGTGGGCAAATTTGAGGTATATATTAATTCCCATAACAATCATAACATAGGGACTTCTCTCAGTCAATTAACTGCACCCGATTCTATTTTTAGACTCATTGAAAGGGACTTTCAGTTCAACGCTGGCTCCAAACTGGCAAATGCATTAAAAAAGTTCTCAATAGTAGTAATACTAATAACCAATTACTAGCTAATGTTATGAGGTGATACCGCTGTAGAAAAAATTTTTCTGTATTCAGATCGTTTGGCCTGATATTGAACCGAGAACCTTCTGGTTGGTAGGCGGATGTCTAACATACCATACCATAGCGGCACAAAGAAGTAAATTGGCTTAAAAATAATTTTTTTTTTTACAAATTATAGAAATAGTAATATGGGAATTAAGTATGGAATATGCTGTCCACCTCTAGCACGTCGAAGCTTCGTTTATCTCGTCAATGCAACGCCGATTTCATCTTTCAGAGTGTCAGTTGTTTGTAGGTTGTTCACGTAAACCCGGTCTTTCAAATGTCCCCAGAGAAAATAATTCAGCGGCGTTAAATCACAAGAACGAGGCAGTTAATTGACATCGCCAAACCGAGAAATTAATAACCAGGAAATTATTCATGCAATAACTGAATTGTTTGTCTGGCTTCGTGGCTTGTGGCGTCATCCTGTTGAAACCAAGTCACTAATATCAATATTTGCCAATTGTGGCCACAAATATTAGGTTATCATGGGTTGGAAGCGCAGAGAACTCACGGTGACGGCGTTTCCTTGCTCATTTGCGAAAAAAATACGGGCCGATGATGCCGCTTAACCACAAACCGCACAATACGGTCGCTTTCTTTGGATGTAATGGTTTTCCGTGGACTGTTTGTAGATTTTGTGAGGACCATGTGCGATAATTTTGTTTGTTTACATAACCACTTAATTGAAAATGTTCCTCATCACTAAAGATGATTTTGTTGAAAAATGCGTTGTTTTCGTTCAGTTTTTGAAACAGCCAATTCACAAACGTTCGACGCAAACAATGGTCGGCTGGCTTCAATTTTTGAACGTAAAGATGATAATTTTAAGCGTGAAGATGAAGATCTTCATGCAAAATGTTGCATAAAGTTACTCTGGTGATGCCCAATTGTAGGGAACGTCGACAAGTTGATATTCCAGGCTCATACTCAACACTTTGCTGTACAGCGGTTATGTTTGCATCACTAAGGCCACTACGAGCGTACTGTTTTGATCTATTGTCAGCAATATTACCGTGAGCCTCGAATATAGTCATTAAATTACGCACAGCGGTCACAGAAGGAGCCTGATTACGAGGAAGAGCTGCTCGAATTTTACGAAGTGAAACGGTAAAATGTTCACCATTTTGAAAGTAAATTTTCACAATTAAAATTCTTTATTCAAGAGTGTAGCGTTCCGAAGTTAAAATTTCCCAATTTCTTACTAAATAAGGTTGACAGCTTAATTCTTGACATTTCATCATTTGACAGCAAATTCACTTCCCAACCTCAAACTTGCCCACCTTGTTTGACAACATATCTATACTACAATACATCGCACTTGATCAACAAGAGCGTATTAACTCCAAATTTTAAAATTTTCAGTAGAGGTGAAAAACTGTCTGTGAATACATTTTAAGAGACGTTGAAAACCAGAATACATCATAGTATGCAAAAAAATAATAGCTTTTTTATGAAAATATATGATTCATTTCTACCTCCACTTTTATATTAACTTTCAATCACCAATAATACCTTTTTGGTGATATGAAGGTAGTCACTACACTATCAAGAAAATGGTTCAAATGTAGTTTTCGAGATCAAAGTGTAATCGGAATTTTGACAATAGATAAATAGATATTGATGTTGTAAGTTGATTTCATGCAAAATGTGCAATTTTAAAAATGTTGAGTTAATACCGTCTTGTTGATAAGTGCGATATATAAAAAGAAAGCGATTTTAGACTTACTTATCATACACATACGATTTCTGTTTTCAACCAAACTTGTACACAATTTAGGTATTGGAAACTAAATAGTTTTTGTTAAGTTCGACGATTTCTTTTAGACAAGCAAAAATCAGTATCTGCTTTTTCATCTTATATTTTATAAAAGATTATGAAGAACACCATTATCTGTGTCCTTTTTTGCAGCTCTGCCTGTATTTTTGTTTATATATGTATCAGTCAAGGACACACGTTTGAAAATACATGTATATATAGTATATGTATGTATAAGTATGCATCCGTTTCCTTTAAACGTATTTGAGTATCGTGCAACATGACAGTTATGCTACATACATAAGTACAACACAGTTTTGTTTGAATCCTTACGCAACCCTTTTTATTAATCTTCATATTTATTTTTACAGAAAAACTTTTGCAAAATAATACTGAGGACAGTGGTTTATTAGAAAAAGTAGCATTAGTTTTGAACAATACTGTGTGTTTATAGTATACGAGTATGTATTTCTTTGCGTCAAACTACTATTAGTTCTTACTGAATTTGAATGCCTTTAATATTTCACAATTTATTTAAATAAAATGCTTTTTTTTAATCTTATTTTCAGTTTCAATAAAAGAAAAAACTTTATTGTGCTAACTTTAAATAATCAGAATTAAATCATATATATACTCAAATAAAATTATTTAAATTTTTATTAATTTTACTTTTCTGCAATACACGTATTTATGGAAAATTTTAATTCAAATCAATCAATGTCATACAGATATAAGCTTGACACGTCTGATAAGCTTATAACATACTTTCAGATGAATTATACATACATGTACTATATTCCCAGAAAACAACTAATTGATAATAAATTAAGTACATAATTTTACCAGGAATTCTGCAAGCCTTCATTTTAGAAATATATGCGAAGAAAATTCATTTTAATATTGACATCAATTACAAACAAATTCAATCAAGAATTGTTTAAGTACAAAAGTTTTTATTAAATGTAATACATTTACATACTTACCACGGCAGAAGGAAAAATGTTCTACTTATTAATTTAATGTGCTGACTTCCATTATGCAGAAATATTATAGTACAACTACTCTTTTTAGAGTTAAATGAAGCATTATTATCTGTCTTTAATAGAAATCTTGACAGTTATGTCAGCAAATGTAAAGGCATGGATATATCCCTTTGTTGACATGACATAGAATGCAATTTTTTTCATATATATATATATATATATACATATATATGGAAAGTTTTGCTTTAAATTGTGTCGTAAAAGGCTTGAAAAACATATATAAGAGGAGAAAAAAGATTTTTTTCTCATATGCTTTTGTAAGTCCATATGGTAAGACTTCTCGAAAAGTTTTAACAGTGTATATAAAAAACTTATTAACTTATACAAAGCGACCTTGTTATAAACCTTACCTAGTTTTGATATAATAGTTATCAATGATACTTTCTATTGAATAAAAATAAAATAGTTTTGATTGATATACAAGGTAGCTCTAACAACAGTTTATTTCTCAATTTATAAATACCAGGCACTTTTTTTCGGTTTTTGATCTTAATGTCATTTCTCAATATCTCTAATTTCAAATGTTTTGTGTACATCATTTTATTCACGAACTGCTAATACATTTAACATTAACAGTCTTAACCTTTATTTCTACACCCACAGGTATGTTTTTTATTTTTAAATTGATGTCTTTTAAATTTTTTTTTTTTTTTGTCAAAATTAAAAATAAAATTTTTAATTTGGAAAAAATTTACAAGAAGTTTTTAAGACCTATTCGTTTTATCTAAACCAGACATACCCGGTTGTGCATAGCAAAATTATTTGCTTACAATCGAAACATAACATTTATTATAACTCAACTTTGTATATTCTTAACTAAAAGTATTAACTAATGGAAAAGTATTTACGGAAATCGAACGTTTTAAGAAGACAAGAACATTCGGAATTAATGTCAATTGTATATAAAAGGGCGGCGAAAGAAAGTTAGACTGCATAAGAAAGTTAGTTATCATTTTGCAGTCATTAAGTAAAGTCGTGTTTAGGCGTAAATAAAAGTGTTGTATAAATGAATATTAAGTGCAAGTAAATAAGTTGTTGTATTAAGATAAATTGTATAAAGATAAAGTGAGGAAAAACAACAACAACGTGGTGTTTATTTTATTTTGACTTTTTTAAAAAGAACTCAAACGTTTTAAAAAGGTAAAACGTAACAATAATTAAAAAGGTTATCACATACGATATTTCGTCAATTTCCTCGAAATACATACGTTAGCATTGACTGAAGGTTACAGAGCAGTATAGAATTGCCCTTTGATTAGGTATGCAGTAATGGCATCACATACAAAACCTTAATACCATACTTCTCTGGTTTGGAAGGAATGTAATGGGTAAGTCCAGTGCCTATATAGTAAGGATAAAATATTATATTCAACATTAGAACAATATTAGATATTGCTGCCGCTTTATCAGTTTTTTTGCGGTGTTGCTTTATAATCCCACTACAAAATTTTATAAAAGAACTGATAGCCGAGAAACGCTAAAAGTTAATTGCAGCATGATATAAAGAATGCGAGTTAATTTTCCATAGATCAAATGTATAAATAAAATCAGAATATGTATTCCAATTAGCAAAACTATTCCTAGAGAAGCATCAAATTTGGATTGGTAATAGATGAGACTGGGTTTTTTCATGTTTACTTCCATAACACTGTATTATTTCTCTATAAGTTTTGCGAATTAATATATTACTAGGGAGATCGGACGGTTATTATTCGACCGTTTTTAACCAGTTTTTTTGTTGCTGTCGAATACGGCTTTTTCAAAATCTCCATTTTTCGAATACCGAATAAGCCGGTTAATTTAAATAAATATAAGTTTTATACGTTTGTATATTTTTTATTGAAAATTATTATTTTTGTATATATGACAACCTTGAAAATCTCACAAAGAACGTAAAAACCAAGGTAGATCGAAAAAGATATACACTCTTGAAAAATAACCTTTTCTCACCTTCTGTAAATAAAAAGTGGTTTTTATATATGGAGAATGATCAACTAAACTCATTGAAGGCCCACAATCCCACAAACGCCGGTTCCGAACGGCAGATATATTAGTTAGTGAAGTTTTTCACAGCGTAAATATACGTAACAAATCGCTAGTAATGGTGTGAGATGATATCCCTGTTGAAAATTGTCAGATGGTGTGGCCTGGGATTGAACCGACGACTTCTTGGTTGGAAGGTGGGTTCTTAACTAACATACTACAGAGACACACAATAGTGTGTGTATCATACGTGGTGCATAATTTACATACAGTGCTTCTCGAAATCTAAGCAAATTTTCTTGTGGATGCAATTAAGCACTCTTATATTACTAATAGATTTATCCAAACTAAAACATTCAATATTTGTTATCTTAGACACCTAAATTATAACTATAATAACAAACCTTTAATTCCATTCTCTACCAAGTAGTACAACAAAAACGAAATTAGCTCCTTGAGTAGCTGTTCGAAACTTAAGCATTTTTCAGTACTTTGAGTAATAAACTTTGCTTTCTATGGCTTCTGCACACCATTTTGGCATAATTTTTATTATATTTGTTAGAATTATTGTTAGTATTGATTGCCACTTTAATTTTAAGCTCTCCATCAGCTTCTGCTTATGTTTAAAACGACGGGATTCAGCTCTGCACTTCAAGAATTATGAAAAATTTTGTTTGAATAAAAGAACCGGTTAACCGATTATTTGAATTATTATTAACCGAAAACCGATTTTTTTTAAAGTGCTACTTTTGAATTATTCGAAAATCGTATTAAAAAAAAAGTCAAATAATCGATCTCCCTATATATTACGCATTTCTTCAGACATACACAGTTGAATTATATACTAATAAAACTAAGACCTACTGTCTTACGTCTTGGTCAGTGCTAGAGAATCTGAGAATATTATAAAACACAAGTTTACAATTTTGAGGTGATTTAATTGATAAAATTGTACCATTCTCAAAATAGAATGTACCAAAATAAAATCAAATAGAGCACGACTTACCCGGGTACGCTGGGTGCATACGGTAGTGAGAAATTTTGGATGTAGACATAAGGGTTATTAAATAACTCTTTACAAAGCTTAATACATTTAACGATGTTCCTTCCTTATTAATTTCTTGCACAAAATTATTATTGAGAAAATCAATTTTTTTAATTAACAGTTTCTCAATCAATCAGTTTTTTTTTCTCTTCTTTTATCTTCTCGTTATTCATTACGATTTTATAAGTGAGTTAAAAGTGTCTCTTGTTTAAAACTCGCGTAAAGTGCACCATTCATTTATTCGTTTATACACTCATTTACTCACTCATTCATTGTGCCTGATTGTTTGTATTCTGTCACATTAAACATTAATTTTTTTTTTTTATAAATTTTATATTTTCAATTGCCACTGATTCATGCATAAAAAAGTCTTCGGCATACACTTGTGGTACGACAAACAGTATTGAAATTTCATATAAAAGCTGATAAAAATATTTAAGAATTAAGGCAGATCAACTTATTGCAGACTTTGCTTTTGATAGTTAAAAATGAAACTAAAATTAAAAAAAAAAATATATACATACATATGTATGTGTGTATTTTCAAGCTGTGATTCCAGTCGAATCTCATTTTGATTGATTTGTCATTGATTAATTCTAGTATTTAGATGTATTTTTATAAAAACCTTTTAATATATTGGATCACCACCCTTGTATTACGAAGTATTGTCGTAAAAGTGAATGAAATATTTATTTGGAGCTATAAATGAATGCCTGTCATTTACTCATTTTTCATGTAAATATTGTCCGCTATTACGCCGTAAGTGAGCTTCAATTTTGCTCACACTTTTTCCAACAAATTCACATAGTCAGCTCTTAATAATTTCATGGTTCATGGCACATATTTCTTGAGATCACATTTGAACCAAGTCCAATTCTTTCGTTTTTGGCAAAAAAGAAAAATACTCAGATATTATCGCACGTTATCTTGCTCCATTAACTGTAACGTTACGATTTTCATCATTCTTGAAGAAGTACGGTCCTGCCCACAAGGAGTTGTTCGTGTTTTAGCCTATACATCGTGAAATTGTAAACCTTTGTGAGCATTTTTGAAATAGCCACATGTCACGAATCTTTTTTCACACTGAAGAACCAAATAGTAAAAAATCACTCGGTATGTATGTGTGTGTGAGTGTTTAATACCTCCTTTAAATCATTTTCTTGCTTTTGATGTTTGTTGTTTTTTTTTTTTTGTAAAAATAAGTGGCCAAATATTATTTAGTATTCGCTTCAAATATTTACAAAAATTCTAAAGAATGCAAATGCGTAAGCTAATATCTAAAAGCAAATAGTGTGCGAATGCGAATGAGGGTATTCGCAACACCCCTTATTGATATTAATTTTAAAAAAATAAATGCTCTTATTAAACACTGTCAAGTGTACATATTTTATGCATTTTATATGAAATCACGTCACTGTAATACGCATCTCTTGAATATACTTAAGCACTATTTCGATAATGTAAGAAACATTATGTTGAAATTTTAAGTGTGAATATTGTAGACAGACGTTATTACGATTGTAGGTTATTAAAATATACGCACTATCTTTTGGGAATTATTTTAGGGTGTTCGCTTAAGATTATTCTACATTCTTACAATAAGTCAGTCACAATACTTAAAAATATTCAACGTTCTTATATTTTTGGTAACCCCTTCTTCATTTTATGTTTTCACTTATTATCACTTTACGTAGAATTTTAAATCCCTTTTTGTAGATTAAAATAAATTGAAGTTACTCACTCCTAAATGTTAAAATTTTTTATGCAAAATAATGTTGATGGTTTATTTGCAGTTGTTATTTTATCACAGATGAATGCATGAAATATTACAAAATTATATGCTTTTATCGTTGTGCAAGCAATCTCATACCAGAGAAATCAATGTTATGTTACATTTTTTAGAAGCACAAGTATTTCTATATGTAATATATTTTTACTAAATTTGGATGATGATTAAAAAAACTCCAATGTAACTTGAAAAAAACCTAAAGAATGTTCATTTTCTTTTTTAGTGCAGCACTCAGGAACTGAACCCTGGGCTAAAAAGTTTTGAAAAGGGGAAAAATTAAATCTGATACGTATTTGAACTTTCGATAAGTACGGCTAAAAAACGAATTCTTTATGTGGAGCGTTGTCTGACCCTCTGAAAAATCTAAAGGAAGCGTACATATGTGTTATTCGCGAAGTACGTGTACTACGTAAAAATACGACATTATTAGGGATCAAATCTTTTAGCTCGTTGCAAATTTTCACCTCTTTACTTGTGAGCGTATCACTATCATTCTGACCATGCACTCTTGCATGACACTGCTACCCTTAGGATATATTGCGTCTTTTTAGGTCTACAGTGTGTTTAGTAAATCTGTTGGTTTCCTGATGAACACCTTGAAACCCTAATTGTGAATATATAAAGAGTGTATTATTCATATCTGGCTCTTCCTCTCCAAATATGAATGTTACTTGGCTTTTTAATATATAATATAGATACCTACAAAAAAGTAGAAAAAAAACAAGGCCTTGTGTTATCCCTGTATTAATCCTGAACTCATCGGATGAAATCATATCTACATATAACTACTCGTATAATGTGATTTCTGAGAAATTTCGATATAAATCAAAAAAAGAGCAACATTAGAGTAACAATAGTAGAGGAATTCCTATGGAAACGGTGCTGCCATATTTTTTGTTGTTTTTTTTTTTTAGAAAAACCGAAAATATGGAATAAACAACTGATTTTTAAGTGAAAAAGCTGCACATACTTAAAAATGTAACATACATATACGGGTGTGTTCTATATACCAAAATGGAGTTAAATTGAAATCAAATATATTTTCAAAAACAAATAAATCTTAAATGATCCAATTATTTGAAACTCATGATAATCAAGAAAGTTATCTGATAGGTAATTAATAACAAAAATATCAAAATACTGTCTGATTTGAAAACTATAGTAATTTAAATTTTCACTTTATTTCAATTTCACTTGATTTCGGCTTACAGATTATACCCGATAATGTATTTCATAGTGCATTTTTTATTCAAGCATAACACAAGAAGTCAAATATTTTATACATAAATAATATGATATAATGACATTTTTTTTTCGACAAGCAGAGCACACGGCGGATTAACCGAATTCTAGTACGCTGAATTCAGTGTTGCTAACCTTTGTGTAAGTCAGCTCTTGTTTTCGAGATATACCGTTATTTTCAAAATGGTTGCGGTTGCATAATATATTATATACTCATCTCATCTAAATTCGGAAACCATTATTTCACTGATCAGCTGGCATAGACTGACATCCATTTTCAGGGTCTCCTGAATCTCGGATACCTGAATATTACATGCTCCACATCATCATCCTCATTCACACAGTTTGGGTCTGTAGATGATCCATCGTGTCCAAATTTGTGCAAATATTTCATAAAGCAGCAATGACCAGACAAAAACCGGCTGATATAAAAATTTGGCTGACAATAAGTATTTCACCTCTATCCAAGAGGCTATCCAAGAGGTTACTGTACTCCAACGGTGACTGCTATTTGCATATGGAAACCCTTATTATAGCCGCAGCCGGTCATGAGCCTTCAAGACGGCGGAAGTAGATCCGTCTCATTTTATCCGTCAATATGTCTACCAGGATTGTGTGTTCGATGGTATAGTATAGTACATGTATTCGAGTAAATCAAAAACGATTGAATTTATTGAATGATTGAAAAACCGAAATTCCTCAATAAAATTAGCTTTAAGAAAAGCTTCAACTTTTTTAATTTGCGCAGTCATTTTAGAAATATGGTATAAGCCTTTTTTTGACCAAAGCACATTGAGATCACATTACTACGTAAGTACCTTCATATGAGTGATAAGTTTTAGTGAAGTAGATATATCACTCATACGTTTGCCATAAAATTACAATATTTTTAAAACGACTGCGCAGAAAAGCCCAACTTTCTTTCTGTGAGCATCACACACTGCTTGAATCTCTCTTTCTTCGCGATCAGTAGTCAAACAGAGTAATAGCAAGTGTGGTGAAATTCCATCTTCAGATATCGTAATTAAAATAACAAAATTGAAAGTAAAAAACTAAAATGTTAAAAACTACAAAATCTGCACAATTTACAGAAAAACTTATCTTTTAAACAAAAAACTGTAAAACTGCTCAATGCTGCAAAATACAGGTAAATCTGCACATTTGGCAACGCTGATCCCGACTAACAAGCTTAGAATATTTAAAGGCTGTATACAGTCATCTCTGTTGTACGAAGGTAAAGAACCGAATACCAAAACGCAAAAGCTGCAGGTATTGTTCGACATGTGCCTCAAAAGCATATACAGCATATTCTGGACTAACAACATTAGCCACATTGACACAGAAAACATGTAATATTTAGAATTATTAAATCAAAATGAAATCTAATCTTTTGGCAAAATAAAGCTGATCTTGCATTGACTCTATATACATACTAAAAAAGGTTTAAAAAATCTTTAAACATCTGAAATAACAACATTGTAAATAAGTATGAATTAAGAAACCTTGGCTGCCATACAAAAAACTATGTATTCATATACATATATTATATATGTATATATGTACATATATAAATATAATGTATAGAATAATATAATATATAAATATAAAAAAATCTCTAGCGGATTTTCTTTCATGCAATTTACTTCAAAAGTATAAAATTTGTATAACAATTTTTTTTCTACACAAGAATTCTGTTCTTAAAGCTCTGACTTGTGTGAACATTTCCATGTATTACAACTACGAACAACAACAAAATAAAGCAAAAGCATTCAAATGGCACAACAATTACGCAAGTTGCAGGTTTAACTTTTGCCATGTCGCAGCTGTTTGATTTTGTTTATGTTAAATTTCTCTGTTGTTTTGTTTTTAAAATGTTTTTTTCTAATTGTTGTTGCATTTCATTTTCATCGTATCTTTTGCAATTTTTACATATTTATGAGATGTCGAATGACAAAATCTGAGTGCCAATTAACCGATAGCAAAAGTGTAAAAACCTATAGTCTTGTCCAACGAAAAAGTATTTTTACTTAGGTAACGAATGATATTTTTCAAACTTAGTAAATAAAATATTGACTTTGGCTAAAGTGAAGTGAAGTGAAGTAAAGAAAATGTATTATATTTTGAAATCAAATTGTAGCAATATTTTATCAAAGTTCTTGTCGATAGTGAAATTATATAAGGTATTCGGCTGACTATTCCTTTTTTATAAATTTGTGTTCGAGAGACTGTCAAAAGTTTTTTTGTACAGCAGGGAGTAGAACAATCCTAGGATATCATTAAACTATATCTTATTGAAAAAAGTATGCTTCAAAATGCATTAAAATTTAATATATACATACAAAATACCTTAATATTTTATGCTTAAAAGACGTCCAGAAAGCGAAATATCTAAAAATTATAATTTTCAACAAGATAAAATATTTCGAATTCAAACCAGAAGACCTTGGCTTGCTACGTAAGCAACAGCTGATAAGTGACTATATGTCAAAACGATTCGCCATTACCATTTTTTTACAACAAATATATGTGACATACATTAAATTTGTTTACTACAGTGTCGCATTATATTGACACAACGTTAAAGTCTATTTACAGTGTTGTATTCGTTTTCAAAATGAGACCATCTTGTTAAATTCGCCTTGTACAAGTGTTAATTGTATCAAACTTTTGTTTACGTTTTTTTTTTTTTTGTATTGAAATTTTTGACATTTGCCTTAACATACATAAAAAATATTGCCTGTTGTTTTTGTAAAAAAATTAGTTGTTTTACGGGCAACACTAACTTGTTCAATATGCCTTGCTCTTGTCAGAGTTTGTTCGAATTCTAAAGAGTTACAGTACCAAAACACACCATATAGTAGCTAAAACTAATTTCTATCAAAATTTAAGGTTTTAGAAGAGCAATCGAAATCCAGGAAATGCTGTATGTTATGAAAATGACGACCACGGTTGAACCCATTTTCTTTTAATTTTACCAGTATCTTTCTGTAAATCTGGAAGGAGCTATAGGTGGATGGTGCCACGTCTATACAAAGTACATATTTATTTGTCTATATTTTCAAAATGGTAACAGTAAGAGTCTCTAAGTTTGGTTCAAATAGCTTTATAGCCAATTGAAATCATCAGTCAAAAATTGGGCGGAATCGGATACCTCCCCTACAAAAAAATACCGTTCTTGAGAACGGTTAAAGTGGAAGTCTCTAAATTTAGTCCGGATGACTTCATAGTTAAAATAAATCATCAGACAAAGAGTGGGCAGAATCGGACAAGTGGGTACGATACCTCCCATACAAAAAAATTTCGATTTTTGCATATTTTGAAACAGTTAAAGTCTTAAGTTCTGAGTTTTGCCCGAATAATTTTTTAGCCAATACAAATCATCAGACAAAAACACGCAAAATTGGACAAATATGTGTGATACCCCAATAGAAACTAAATATTGATTTGTATATATCTTGTTAAAGGTTGAAACATAAGTTTGTGAATTTAGTCTAAATGTTTTAGTACTCAATACAAATCATCACTGAAAAAATTGGTGGAATTAGATAAGTGGGAGTGGCATCACTCATACATAGTAGAAGAAAATTTTTGTATATCTTGAGAACGGTAATAGAAGAAGTTACTGAATTTGGTCGTCGTGAAACGCCGTGAACCTTACACATCATCAGCTAATAACTTTATATGTGAAGAACTACAATTTAAGCTTCGTTATTTATCCACATCAGCCAAATAACGGGAAAGATTGGATAAGCAGGTAAAAGCTATCTAAAGGGTGGGCAAATTTGAAATTAGGAAGTAAATTGGTTAAAAAACAATTTTTTTTTTTTTCGACAAATTCAGTTTTGTTAATACCAATATAAAATAGAAATATGGGAATAAATAATGGAATATGATGTCGGGCTAATGTCTACCTCTAGCACGTCGGCAGTCGTCCGCTCTTATCAGAAAGTTTTGAACCAAAAGAAAGCTTCACTTATTTCGTCAATGCAGCGCCGAATTTCATCTTTCAGAGTGTCAGTTATTTGAGTTTTGTTCACTTAAACCCGGTCTCTCAAATGGCTCAGAGAAAATAATCCAGCGGCGCTAATTCACAAGGACGAGGCGGCCAATTGATATCGCCAAATCGAGAAATTACGCGACCAGGAAATTTCTCAAGCAATAAGTCAATTGTTTGGCTGTGGCGCTTGTGACGCCGGACTGCTCATATCAAAGGTCAACATTAGCCAATTGTGGACACAAAAAATTGGTTATCATTGTTTGGTAGCGAAAAGAATTTACGTTGTCGGCGTTTCCTTGCTCATTTTCGAAAAAGTACGGGCCAATAATGTTGCCTAACTACAAACCGCACCATACGGTCACTTTCTTTGGATGTAATGGTTTTTCGAGGACTATTTGTGGATTTTGTGAGCCACATATGCGACAATTTTTTATTTACATAACCGCCTAACTGAAAATTGGCCTCAACACTAAAGATGATTTTGTTGAAAAATGCGTTGTTTCCGTTCAGTTTTTCAAACAGTAAATTTCCACAATTACAATTTTTTGTTCTAAAGCGTAGCGCCCCATAGTTAAAATTTCCCAATTTTAAACTAAATAAGTGTTAATAAGGTTGACAGCTCAAGTCTTCACATTTTATCCTTTGACAGCCAATTAACTTCATAACCTCAAATTTGCCCACCCTATATATACGTATCTTATAATAAAAATTAGTTTGTAATTTCTTGAATAATGCATACAGCTAAAAGGCAGATTCTGCAGTGTCTTTTTGAGAAGAGCTACAAGCTATCTTAAATGTTTGGATATGAACCGGAAGTGGATAACATGGGAAAAAAGATTCAAAATTATAACTAAGGTAATAATTAAACAGCGTGTATTGAACCACGAGGGGTTTTAGCTAGTGCATAATCTTTATACAGAAAAATCAATGTGTGTTTGTTTGTTTGTATATATGTGTGTTTGAAGTCTATAGACGGCTAAACGGCTGAACCAATTTTCTTCAAATTTTCACTGTGTCATCCTGTATGCTTGGAAGGAAACGTAGGCTACATTATTTTCGTACCCACCCACCATACAAATCAAATATTAATTATCGCACATCTAAAGAACTATATCAGTCAGAGTCATAAAATTTTGCTTTAATTACTTGCGTATGAAACTTTTTTATTGGAAAAAATGTAGGGCGGATATAATCAGGAGGAGAGGTAACCCCTATAACAAAGTAAATTTTAATTATCGTATATCTATCTAAAAAACTATTTTAGCGACAGTATTCAAATTTTTTTTCAATAACTTTGCTATAAAACTAATTTACTGGAATAAATGTAAAGCAGATAATCAGGGGGAGAGGTACCCCCCATATAAAGCAAATATTAATTTTCGAATACTATTACACTGATTGCGATAAAATACTATATACAAATTAATGTGCGTTTGTTTGAAGAAGTTATACAACTAAAACGCAGATTCTATAGTCTTTCTGGAAGGAAATGTAGACTATCACAAATTTTTTAATTCGGACCAAAAGAGTACAAAATGGAGAAAAATCTTAAAAAAAGTTAGCTAAGATAATAATTAATATAAGCGTGGTGAAGCACGCCGGGTTTTACCTAGTAATTTTATAAAACTGATATTACATTAAACATTTATCGTGGGCCATATGTTGGTCTGACTGGCAAATTGTAAACAAGCAATTTTCAATTCAGGCGACAACAACTACTCGGACTATTTATTCATACATACACTTGCTGACAATTTTGAATATGAATGAACGTTGTTCATATGTCTGGTGCGGATCCAGGGGGAGAAAAATAAGGCATTTTCTCTCTTAAAATAATTAAAAGTTTATAGTTTTGAATTATTTTTATTGGAGGTCTTAACACGTAATTGTGAGCACTAGAAAAATAGTAATTAACCATTAATTTAAACACATTTTCTTACAAAATCGTTTAAAAAAATTTCGTTTTTTGTGTTCAATTTTCATATTTTAGAAAAATAAAGGGACCTATGAAAAACGAAGAACTGAAGAGAGAAAAAATGCTTTGCTGAAAGAACATAAGGCTTTAAAAAGAGAGTGTTTTAAGAAAGTGCATTAAGTTTGGCACAAGTGTTACATACTTACATACATATATACATACATATGTATGTACTTGAGGGGGTCTGCTTTAAGCTTTAAAAATATACATTGATATCAATATTGAAATAAATATAGAATTTTTAAACCAACTTTCTTTGAATTGAATTTGTAATCTTCGATTACCAATTTACACGATAAAAATAAGTTTTATTTTATATTGAGAACTTTCTGCTTTCGAAACTTTTTTAGTCTCTAACTAAATTAAGGCAATTACATCTAAGGAAAATCTATTAATCTAAGCTCTCATTAAATAATTTCTAAGCTTGGCAAGCCTAGAATCTTTTGCGTATAAAAAACGTATAAATGATCTACTGTTTGAGATTTAAATAAATGTTGTTTAAATAGGTACATTGTACCATACTTAGAATGTTTTCCTGGCTGTATTGCAACTTTATGGTAAAAATACATGGATTTTTTTCATTTAAGGCCTCTTTCAAGTTAACTCTCTATAATTACTTTCCTCCGTGTAGTAGAAAATGTCATTTGCGTTGTGTTACATAATGGGAATATGTACACATGTAAGCATATGTATATATTTATATGAGTATGGATGTGTGTATGTAAGTCAGAAGTTGATGTCAAACAATTTTTAAATACAAAACGAAAATATAAACTTTTTATTAAAATTAAACTCAAAATTACAAATGAACATTTTATGAATAAAAAATAAAATACAACTCGAACATTTGCCACCCGTGGGCTGCATATTATGCAAAAACAACTTTTTTTGTTTTTTTCTCTTAAAAATAACAAGAAAAAATTATTTACGAATCGCGAATTTATCACATATAAATGACTTAATTAAAAAAATAAAAACAAAAACTTTGGCATAAACCACTAAAAAATAAATAAATGGAAAATACACACAAAAAAAAACTGTTTGTCACCTTAGCCGAATTTTAGAAGCTGCTATACAAACATTTAAAGAATTACTTAATCTCTTTAAGCAAATTATATTTACAGCGTAATATTTCTTTGCATTTCTACCACCTAAATAAATATCTTGCAACTTTGCAAACTTTTGTAAAATTTTAAAGTAGTGCCTTCCGAGCTATTGAACGAAAAATCGAGGATCGCTTTAAGCCGTTCATTTGAACTATATCGTTAGTGAAGTACCAAAACCTATTCTGTAAGATTTTTAATAAATTTTTGTTAAAAAATAACTCATAACAGTTTAAAAGAAAAAAAGAAAACTAAAAATTCTATATCTTTATATATAAAAATCAATGTGTGTTTGTTTGTATGTATGTATGTATATATACATATGAGTGTTTCTGAAGTCTATAGACGGCTGAACCGATTTTCTTGAAATTTACACTTTACCATCCTGTATTCCTGTAAGAAGACATAGGGTCAGGGGCAGAGGTACCACCCATACAAACCCAATATTAATAATCACATATCTAAAGAACTATATCAGTCAGAGTCATAAGACTTAGCCCCAATTAATTTCGTATGGAACTGATTTATTGGAACATTTATTAAGCGAATATAATCAGGGGGAGATGTATACCCCACACAGAGGAAATTTTAATTATCTTATGTGTACATAAAAAACTATTATAGCGACAGTCTTCAAATTTTGTTCCAGTCACTTTCTATGAAACTAATACACTGAAATAAATGTAGGGCAGATCCTACAGTCTTTCTGAAAGGAACTATAGGCTATCTCAAGTGTTTGAATTTGGACCGAAAGGATAAACAGTTTAGCTAAAATAATAACTAAGATGCTGGTAACGAAGCACGCCGGGTTTTATCTAGTTTCTAATAAAAAATATATATATATATATACTAGCTGTTAGAGTATCCAATCGATTAACCGTTGTTCGATTACCCGCAAAGTTTTTTGGTCATTATTTGATCGAATAATGAAAATAGCTAATTTCGAGTAACAAATAACTCGAACAATGTGTGTCAATTAAAGCAAATGTTTATGATTATTTAGTTTTACACTTATATTATCTGTTAAAATTGTATTAAAAAATGAGACATGTATAAATATCACTTCTTTTTGTTTTAATTACACACTTTGAACATAATTTTGCTTGCTTTCTGATCAGCCGTTACTGGTTTGTCAGACATTTTAGTTAAAGTTTTTAAAATCAACCTAAATTCCGCAAGGTTCCCCAATAGCGATAACTTTTTTACATATAAAAATTTAAAATGTGGATCTAAACGAAAACAATCTAAACAAAATAATACAAAGTATTACAAATTTTAACAGCAACATTTGTCATTCCTATTCTTTTGATCGTAGGCCGGGCTTTATAGAGATTGGGGCGATACGCTTACAAGCGACCTGGCGAAAATTTCTGAGTGGGGTCGCGCGAACACGGTCGATTTTAATGAAAGCAAGACCCAATGTTGTTTTTTAACGCTCGGATGTGGTGGTGTGTTGTCATCTGTGTCTATGGGTTATATATATATTGAGAAATAAAATGCTATTGATGTTCTGGGCAACGTTCGTTGGAACGACTACATATTTCGAGTGTCGAAAGAAGTATTTATTATATATAAAGTGCTTCGGATCTTTAAGGCGGTGGAAAAAATACTGCACCCCATTTTATCTCCGAAATATTTAAAAGAGCTATATCCGACCTAAAACCATGTATGTGCCGGTGCTTCAAAGTCTATTTTGGAGCTTCTCTACCGCGTACAGGAGAGGACGAAGGTACTTATTAATGACGGTAGAGTAGTCAACTCAGTAGATTCGTTAGAGCATCGTCGCAATGTTATATGTGTCTCATTGTTCTATCGATACTATAACGGAATGATGAACTAAGGGAATTAATTCCTAATAATCACATATTTTCACGTAATACTAGTTTTTTCGTAGAGCGTATCCCTTTTTAGTTGATTGTCCAATGAATCACACAAGGCATTATAGAGAGACTTCGTTTTCTTGCCTCACCGTTCGTCTATGAAACGATTTCCCTCGACAGTTTACCCTGCCATTTACGACATAAATGAATTTAATTCAAACGCCCATAATGGATTCTATCCTCCTTCCCTTTACCTATTTTCCTAGTACCAGCACAATGTACTATATGAGTAGGGGCCATCCCCTGAGTGATGGACTCAAAAGCAAAAAAAAAAACATCGAACTCGTTCTTAAATAAAAAAACAAAGAAACAAATACACATATGTGTGCTTTTCCATTAGATAAATTTTTTTGAATAATTTTTTAATTGCACGAGTAATTCGAACAATTTGGAAACTGTACTTGATTAATCGAGCAATATTAGAAGTTTAAAATCAATTAATTTCTTGCTCGAACAAGAGTAAAAGCCGAATAATTAGATACTCTACTAGCTGTAGAACAAAGCCTACAATGTGGTATAAAATTATGAAAGAAAAAGGAGCTTTTCATCTATTAAGTTTATGAAAAAGAAATGTGTGTTAAGGCCTTATTGAATTCATTTAATTTTTAATACGATTTCTTTTTGGTAGAATGAATATATTAAATACTTTTAATTTACGATTTATTCCAATTAATATTATAAGTGCATTGAACGCATTTAAGGATATCAATTCATTATGAATACATTTTTATTTCAACTCAATTTGTTCAAATCACACTTCATTATCTGGATGATTTTAAAATTTATCATATTCTTTTACAGAGCTGTAATGAGAAACGATACCTATCACATCAGAAAAGAAAATTAATGAGTACAAGAAAAACCGCTGAAAACAGTAATTAGTGTTGTAGTCACCAATAGCAGAATATCACTAATGATTAATGCATGCCGCCTCTACTATCAATTACTTAGTCATATTCAAAACGACTTGCCTTTTTAAACAAACATTAAGCAACCAATGTGGTAGGTGAAAAGGATTTTCAAAAGCTTAGTAGGTACGGAATACCAAAGTTACATTGCTACAAAAACATTTGCTTACCCTAGAATGCACGAAAAATCAAACATTTGCGAATCCAATCCGTCTATGTCCCTGTGACTATAGACTTCATATGGAATTTTTTCCATTGCCAAGCTTGTCTGAGCAATGTATTAGTAGTGTTTAATTATTGATTTTACATTGCCAAATTGCAGCTTTCCTACTTGAAAAACTTCAACATAAAAACATGTATCGTATGTATAAGTACATTTTTTAGAATTAAAATATTTTTTGTCGAAAGTCTTGGAGTTTTTATATTCAGAATAGGTCATAAAATATTCTGAAAGTACCCAACATGACATGAGTTAAACATTTAAAAGAATTTTTTTTTTTAATTTAAAAGCGTTTATTATCGTAAAAATGCATATTATAAAATTAAACAAAAAAATTATATATACTTACGCACAGTGTGTCGTCTAGAACAAGCTAGCTGGACAATAACAACATCAACAATTCTGAAAATTGTTAATACGGTTAATCAGCACATTATTAGGTAATTATAATGGCAGCTAACGCTTTGGCAAAAATAATGTGTCAAAATATTTATAAGAGTAAGAATAAAATATTGTCGAATTAAACATAACTATAAAATTTGTTGCATTTGCGCTACTTATGCGAATACTTCTCATGCGTTGTTATTTAATGGGAAGTAGTGAATTAGTGATGGGTTCAATAAGCAAGGATAAGTAGTTTTTTTATACAATTACATTTAATATTGGTCAACCCGTAACCTAGAAAAGTTAAGTAATTTAAAAAAATAAATAAATACAAAAAGTTATGAAACTTTGAATTCAAAACGCGATAAGTGAAAATCCCCCCGAATCTGCTCCTAAATTATTTATTTTCATTCTAGCAGAAGGCAGTTTCACTGCATCTAAAATAGAGATTTTTGGCTAAAAACTTCCAGTACCAACATAAATACTGCGAATTTGAATTGTGCTGTCAGTGAAGATCAAGGCAGTTATATCCAGATTTTCAGCAAAATTTTCGAAAAACTGGGGGAATTCATGAAGAACTCGGAAACGCTTTCAAACGTCTAATAAAACATGAAGAGATGGTGATATAATATTTCGTACGTTATTCGATGATGTAGGTGTTAGAAGAACGAATAAAGACCTACAAAATGCCTATTCAAGACCAAACGTAGATATGTTATAACAGATGTACCAGGGTAAATTCAGTTACTCCAGGGATCACTGCGTAAATTAATTTAAAATAAAAGATTTCCACTATAATTCTTAACACTTATTTATTAATTAAAAATTCTCTGACTTAACATTCTTAATTAAATATTAATAATGTACTCGCTACGATAGATAGAGACCCACTAACTCAGTTGTGATAATCCCAATCACATTATTCTTAATTATTTTTCTTTTAAAAGTCAGTATATAATAATAACTTAATTTCATTTAAATTAAACATGCTCCACCATAAGATCATTTCTACACAGAGTTTGTTGCTTAAGTCTTATTAATTCTTGTATACAGTAGAGAAATATAAAATGAAAGAGTACGATCGTCTATTTAAAACTTAGTGGTGAATAAAACTGAGATTGAATTTAAAATTATGGTGATAGCAAAGAGAGAGCTAGGAAAATGCAATGGTATTAACCTATTTATAAATATAGTGGCAATGAATATATTAAAATTAACTCTCCAAATATAAACGCTGAGTACACTAAAATATAATGATAATTATAAATACAGTAAATGATAATTGAAGTGTATATAACAGCTTAAGTTAATTTAAGTAATTTCTGTTATATGTAACAAAATAATATTAAATAATGAAACTTCGTTACAATGTGAATGATTTGGTTCAATCCCGAAGTTCTGAAGACGATATGTGAAGATGGAGACTAAAAGATGTCTGTCAAATATGATCTGGTTTTGACTACGATTGGTGGTAAGTCTTGTAATTAGTGAAACTTCTTCATCACAAAAGTGATACATTTGTGGAGCAACACTAGCACTATGAATTTTATAGCTAACAAAGATAACCTTAGTTTAACATGCTGCTTATCGCGTTTGATTCTGTTATTGTCAGTCTCATGGAGATTCTCAGAAAGAGAACATGCTTAATCCGTCCTGAGGTATTAGATTTAGTTGATAGATTAAGTGTTTTTTCTAATGACGACAACACAGTAGATAATCGTTAAGAAAAAGAATTTAGTGATGCTGATTTGGTTAAATTTAAATTTTGTTGAAGTGTAATTTGTTTATGCTTAAAAATATATGTATTTTTTGTTAATTAATACACGAAATAAGCTGTGACTTATATTTTTTACATAATTAATGTTTTCTTAAAATTACTTTTACAGATATTTAACAACATTAACACATAATTAATTTATATAAATAAATATTTTATAAAAATTGTGCGTTTTGATGCTGTTAGCGTTCAAACTTGAATGCACGCGAAATAAACTGTGAGCCACTGTATATTATCAAATATAAATTTATTTTATTTAATTTATTTATTATTAGCATAAACGCTCATTGTTGCACAGTTACTATAAACCTAAAATTGTTCATATTGCATACACAAGGGTGATTTTTTTTTTATCCAGTTATGAGAGTTTAAAAACTCACAGTTGATATTGCAAATAAAAAAGTTTAAATCAGAAAAACCAGGTTACCGAATTAATACAATTAAGTTAAATAATAAATTGCGTATGAAATTATTGAAAATTTACCGTTTGCATTTTTCGGTTAAAAAAGGTTTATCAACCAACCATTTACCAACCCCTTATGTGTTTCAAGCCATACACTGAGAAAAAATACATTCTTAACATAAAAAAACATACAAATAAACTTCATTTATGCATACATAAATATATTGCTTTTTGTCTTTATTTTTCACAAATGTGAAATGGAGACTCTTTTCATGTCGGAAAATGTTCGGAAAAAGCGTTGCAAAATAAAGGTCAATGTAAAAAGCCAAAAACATCCGCCCGTTTTAGATAGCTTTAGACATCCCTTCTATAGCGTAAAAAAGTTTAACGTGGTGTATAAAGGCACCTGCTCGACACACGGCTTATAACGAAAATGGGTATAAGTATAAATACCAAACAGTCTTTAATGAGTTCCAAATATAACTTTTTTTTCCATTTAAAAAAAAAATATATATATATATATATAAATTGGTGTAAATTAAAGCGAATTTATATTTATTTATTTATATAATTATAATTATTAATAATTAATAGTTATAAGTAACTTATCCTTTGCAATCTTAGATTTATGCGTAACTACACTTTTGTGGTAGTCATGGAAGCGTAGCGTTGAGTTCAAATTGACCTGGTACTTTAAACAACTATATTCGGCTTTGCCATCGCACTGTGTACAACGATGACGTGTGGAAAGTTTTCTATTAAATGATCGATGCGATCATACATAAGCCTTATTTGTACCCGAAAATCAGCATTTTCCTGGAATTTTGATAATTTGATTTAGGCAATTTCGACTTACATACCACTACTTGGAATGGGATCTGCGACGTTTGAAACAAAGACAATGTAGCTTCATGCATTTACCATACCTACATCGAAAGCATTTGTTAATAATAGCCAATAACACTTTTTTCCCCGAAACTGAATGCGATAATAGTTCATGGCGTTGTCAAAAAGGTCGAGGTTGATTATAGTTGATTACAGTGCTTGACTAACGTTTCCGTATGCTTGGCGGCAGCTTCCTGATGCGAAACAAGTGATAGTAACATCCTTTCTCCTATCAGTACCATAAGTGTGACCCATCCTATTCCGAGCGTATGGAATAAATAGCCTTCGTCAGACGCCAAGTACCAGCACTTGTAACTAAACCTAATTACCCTTCCATTGATAAACATATTGCATGAATTGCCATAGTAGGCATTCATTTGATCACTAATGGATAGATTTTGGGAAAACACTTAAAATCAAAGAATCTTTAAGTTTATCAAAGTATTCTGTGGTGCGACTTTTGCAAGGCTAAGTTATCACAAACCTGTAAAAGTTTTTTGATTCGTTCGAATCTATCCCTTGGTATACATTGTTTTGTCATCACACATACCAGTGATTATCGATTTGACCAATAAGAATGTATTTGTGGCAAGGTGCAGTAATCTATTGTATATCATACGCCCATAAAGGTTTTAATTCCGGTATTTATTTGTTTATTAAGTCAATGGATAAAATACTTACTGACCTTCAACAAAAATCAGACATATCAGACAAATCAGACTAATGTACATACAATTATATAAGTGTACAGATAGGTAAATTTTAGCATACAGATACCATTGATAACAAAAATGATAACAGTTAAGTGTTGAGAAAAACAGTAATATTACTTTTTATAACACATAAATTTAAAGAAATATCAACAAACTCTGACAAATTATATATTGACGATATCGTCAGCATATATCAAGATATTAGGAAAATTAATAACATTGCGCTAATCATTAAACAGAAGTGGATCAAGATGGCTACCTTGAGGAACATCAGATGAAACATATAAGTATTTAGATATGCTATCGTTCACCCAAACTGTCTGCTTTCTACCAGTCAAATATGACCTTAGCCAGCTTAAACCTCTCTGAGTCACTCCCAACAAACCCAATTTCGTTAAAAGGAATCTATGATTTACTTTATCAAATGCTTTGGTAAAAACTGTATAAATTACGTCAGTTTGCTTCCTTTAAGCGAATGCAGCATGAACCATGGATGTTAACTGAAGCACATTAGTCGTCGTAAAGAAGGCTTTTCTAAGTCCGTGATGATAAGATGATAATAACGATGAAGTATGATGCACTAAAAAATTAGCAATCAGTTTTTCTAACATTTTTGGGATAGCACTTAATTTAACAAAGCCCCTATAATTTGTAGCATCAGACTTATTACCGGACTTAAAAAGCGGTATAATATAAGAATCTTTCCAAAACACTAGAAAATACCCTTGCTTAATTGAAGCATTGAACAATAAAGTCAATGGTGTGACGAAAGATTTCACACATCGAATCAAAGGACAACTTGGAATCCCATCGGGACCAATACTAAAACACATCATAAGTTTCCTCGAGCAAACCAAAATATTACAATCTTCCACAGTAGGAAAAAATATTATTTGACTTGATGCATTATATATCTTATATTTCTTACAAATTGAACAATATTTCTCTTATACATATTAAACTTTGTTTCTGTTTTTACAAATTCCGGTAGCTTGTTGTAAAGTTTAAGTCCCTTGAAAAAAAGTGACCTCTGCATGGATGTTGTTTTCGCCATTGGTAAACGGAAATCTTCAGTGTTTCGCAGGTGGTACGGTTGAACATCTCTTACATATTCAAGTTGTTCGGTTAGGAAACTAGGCGCTATTCCCATTTTCATTTTTTGAAAAAATTGTAGGGTTTAAGGATCAATCTCTGTTGGATATTTAACCATTTTACTGTGTCCAACATAAGTTGGACTGTATCTATTATATTTTAGTATGAGATCAATACTTATTTCGTAGTTTTTGCAGTCTTTCTATTTGTGTTGACGAGCGGCAGGTATATAAAATTGTAGATCCGAATTCAAAATGAGGTTTTATCATTGTATTATATACGAGTATATTGATTGCAGTTATTATTGATATTTTATTTCTAATCCGTTTTAAGAATCTAATTTTTTTACCAATTTTCTTACATATATAATCAATGTGTTCATTTAGTTTAGAGTCCTTATCAATTATAAAACTGAGGTATTTTATTTTATTAACTTCTTCTATTGTCTCATTATTAATTTTAATTATTGAATCATCGTCCATGTTAATTTTAAGTAGCTTAGTGTTATTTTCATTTAGCTTTAGTTTATTAATTTTTAACCAACAATTTATGTTGTCTATGTCTTGTAGTAGATATTGTTTACATTGCTCATCTGTTTCCCCTTCCGCATATATTATGGTGTCATCTGCATAAAGTATAATTTTACATCATTTAACTACGCGTGGCATATCATTTATGTAAATTATAAACAGCAACGCGCCCAATATAGAGCCCTGAGGTACACCAAATTCATTATGCACTTCATCAGATTTTGTACATTTACCTTTGCCATTTGCCTTCTATTTGTAAGGTACGCTCTAAACCACTCAAGTTAATTTTCCCTAATGCCATACGTATTTAATTTTTGAATAAGTATTTCCCTGTCAATTGTTTCAAGCGCTCATTTGAAATCTAAAAATATTACCATTAACTTTTTCTTTCTGCCAATAAATTTCCAACTGTTTATTAAGTAATTAACAGTTGTTTCACATGAGAAGTTTTTTATAAACGCTGATTGATATTTTGAGAACAAGTTATGTCGCTCCATGTATGACTCTAGTTGTCCTTTAATTACTTTTTCCATTATTTTCTCACAAGTTTTCAAAGTATTTATTGGGCGGAATTCATCACAATTGTTTGCTTTTAAAATTTTTTCTACCAAGGATATCATAGAGTATTTCCAGTTATTTGGAATAACTGGACATTCCAGTTATCCATAATAATTTTAATTGTAACATTGTTATAATCTAGCTTATTCTTCATATTCTTGCAGATATTTTTAATTTCTTGAGTTTTTATTACACTTAACTTAAATCTATTTTTTATCACAGGTAAATAGTTTTTATATTGCACATCTATTGTATTATTAATTGACTTAATACTATTTACGAAGTAGATATTAAATTTTGTGGCTATTTGGTGGTCGGCATTCTTACATTATCTTCCATTAAATATCACATTTTTCATCACAGTTTTATGTTTCCTAAGGACTAGGTCTTTTATTTCTTTCCACATTTTTTTCTGGTCTTTGGCATTATTTATTTTTCTATTAATAAAATTGTTCTTTTCGACTTCAATTTTAATTATTCTACAATTAGCCCATGCTACTTCCGTATTTTCAATTTTTGCAATCCGATGTTTAAGTATTTTTCTTTCTTTAATCGTCTCAATTCTCTATTAAACCTTTGTTCACATTATGTTTGTCATTCGCTGTTCTCCTAATCGTAAATTTTCTTATGGTGTTTTCGACAGCTGAGTCAAAATGAGCAACTTTATTATTTAAATCATTGTCATCGTTTTCTCCAAGTATTGCACAAATTTCATTATTAAACAATGTTTTCTTGTACTTAAATACTTTAATTTCATTTCTGTCAATATATTTATTGGTTTTTATATTGATTTTTAAATATATCTATTGCTTCATGACCTGTTATCTTATTTGAAATATTATTGTTTGCTTTAATATTTTTGTCATTCGTTATAACATAGTCTATTATTGTTCTGTGTCTGCTGTTACTCTCGTATAAACATTGACTATTTGTTTGAGTCCATTATCATTAAAAGTATATTTCAGTTTGTTCTCATATGCTATTATTATATGACATTATTATATGATATTGGAATTCAAATATTTCCTCCACGACTTCTTCAAATACTAGACAAAATTCTGCTTCACTGCTGCTTGATTGTTCTTGACTGTAATCTTGTATGCACTTATCCAAAAGTTGTAGTTAGAAGATTTTTCTCCAAATTTTATAACGTTTTATTGTTGTCTAAAATAAACAATAACTCCACCTGTCCTATTTGAATTAGAGTATGTAATATAGTTATCATATCCATTAAGTTGTATTTCCTGTTCTTCAATATCCTGCGTTATATGTGTTTCTGATAAAATAATAAAATCAGAGTTATGTTCATTGACTATGACTTCTAGTTGGCTGTAGTTGTTAATTATTCCACATATATTCGTATAAATACCATATATTTGCTGTGATTGTTAAATCATTAGACCCATTCTTTTCTTTTTTACATTAAGTTTATTTCTATAAACTGAACATTCTCTGTCAGTTGTAACATGATTTTCATTAAGACCCATCTTTAGATTTTTGTTTGCTCTAATGCAATTAATACATTTATTGATTACTTCCTTATTGCATTCTTTTGTCCTGTGGTTTCCGTGGCATCTATAACATACCTCTTCTCTAGTGCATTCATTCGCTTTATGATTATACCCTAAGCATTTAAAGCACATAATTATATCCGTTCCATCAAAAACTCTACATTTTTCCCATCCAATATTCAATTTTTGTGCTGTTTTAATCTTTGTATATGTTTCTTTGTTAACTATTATTTTAGCATTATAAATTATTTTATTATATTTTTTATATTCATAAGACTTTACCACTTTAATTCCGTGTTCTTGCAATTGTTGTCTCTTCAATTTCGAAATAAGTTCCTCCTCAGTGTATTTGAATAACACATCAGTTATGATTATTGACATATCTCTCTCACATTTATTTTATTTCTGTCTTCATAATATTCACTTTGTATAACTATTGTCCCATTTTTTCTGTTTCCAATGTTTGTTATATTTAGGTTTACTGGCTCAACTTTATTATTTTAATCTTCTTTAGTTTTTGCAATTTTATGTGTTTCCTTTGGTTTTATTATTAATGGAACTTGTTTCTGTACATCTGGCAGCATTACATTTTTTTTAACTGTTTCAGCAAATGACAGTTTGTTTTGTTTATTATTGTTTTCTTTTATTACTTTTTTTTCATTGCACATCTTTACACAATTTTCTCTATTTTTATTTTCGAGATCATTCAGCACTTCAATTACATTATTTTCACATATTTTCTGTGCCTTATCTACTTTTTTATCCTTTCTTCATATTTTTTTTCGATTGCCAATAATTGTTTAATCTCATATTCATTTTGTTTTAAAGACAACTCAAATTCTTTTTTGTATTCAGCCAAGTTTATTTTGTTTTTGTTGACACCATCTTGAATTTCTCCTAAGACCAAATCTACATTATGAATATATTGTATGCAATCATCACACATATATCTTATAAAGAGATTAGATTCTAAAACCTTTGATGAACACTGATCAAGACCCGAACATTTATCGGTACAATGATATACCCTGCCGCACACTGCAGAACAAAATATTCCTGTTTCGCCACGGATTAATCTCTTGCACTTATGGCATTCAGCCATTGCAGATTTTGCAAATTTTAACTTTTTACTTTTATTGTTAGAATTAAATGTTTTTGTTATTATTTTTAATTTCCTCATATTTAGAAATTATTTCTCTATTGGCACAAATACTCATTTTTCTATTTTTTAGCCAATAAATACTTTATTTTTCACAAAATCACAGAGCTTGTTAAAATTTCAGTTTCTATTAGATCAGAGTTACCAATACGCGAAATCCAGTAGATTTTCTTTTGGAATTAACGAATTTGTAGAAGGATTTGGGGACTTTAATAAAATTCTTTTGCATTTTTATAAGATAATTTTTATATAATTTTTGGTTAAGAATATTATATTCATAGCGGCTGATAGAGTATCTTCCATAATCAATAATTGAGCCAGACCTTTATAATATAATAATTATATAATATGAAATAAAATTTAGTAACCATCACATCAATATCAAGATTGCCATTAATGTGAACAAATAAAATTCCTTTCCGACGAATATTTCTCATCAAATTAGTGAAATATAATTACAATTGGTCCGATTAAAACAAAAAAACCTTGTTAACGTTGGAAGACTTAAATTTAGATTTCATTGGAAAAGAAAAGTCAATTTTGCTTACAATATTCGCTGCTCGGAACAATTTTCAGTGTTTTAACTGCTATATAATTGTTATGCAAATAAATAAATAATATTATTTAAACTAGAAAGGAATTGTATCTTTAAAACATTAATAAAAATATCACGTTTAAGTCTGTTGGGTATTTAAACACCCATTTCCTATCTACGGAACACCAGGTACTTATTTAAAAATTTTGTTAAAATCGTACAAGCAGATCGATTTAAGCATTAATGGTTTAAGAAGAAAACAATTTTATTTCAGAAAAAAAGTCACTAATTGTGCCTGTTTTCCTTCGATTTTAAAGTCTTCGAGGTAAAATTTTGTATGTATCTATGCCGTCATAAACAAAATTATTACTCAGTCTTAAAACAAAGCAGCTAAAAACAGTCAAAACAGTTTTTAAAACAATGATGTTATGTGATATACTCGTACATACATACAACTCATGAATTATTGAAGTGTCATTTCGGTGATTTTTTTTTATGAAATACATCTGTTTCTCGACCACCAAGATCGTGTAATTTGATGCCTCTTCATTATTTTCTTTAATGGTACATTAAGACTATGCGTTATGCTACCAACCTAACATCTATTCATGCTATTTTTGAAATAATACCAGAAATTTAAAAAGGTTTTCATATTAAATTAGAATGACATAATGGTTTTTGTAAGAGCTAGTTGTAGTAGTGATTTATAAGATATCATTTTTAAAACATAAATACCATATACTCTCTTCAAATAAAATACAAATATAATTTATTTCAATACTTTGGCGATGTTGTTTTCAAAGGTTAGACACTCTTATAAAAACACTCTAAATTTACAAAATAAAAGTTTATTCAAATATAAAGTTTTTAAGTGTTTTAAAGCCAAAGTTTATACAATCATTACTTTTAACATAAAAGCATTGTATAATATTGTTGATGTACATAGGTTAGGTACAACTGGCAGATGTCCGTGACACAGCTAATTTGCTTATAAAGAGTATGTCCCGTTATGCCATCATGTGTCCACTGTCATTACAAAGTTTCTGGCAAGCTTCTGTCAGAGTGATGTTTTAATTAAGTCGTTTACCCAAATCGCCTGTTGTAAGACTGTTCTTGTTGTAGAAACTTGTTCAACTAAACAAAAAACAGCCTTAAGTTGGCAAGTGCGTGGAGTCTTTCTCCTCCTACACATTATTGGAGATTCTGCTGAAATAATTATATATGATTATAGCCTTTAGATGTGCTTAGCAGGAACGTAAATGTCAGTTATAAAACCTATTCTGCTCTCCTAAGCGTTGGATTTATTTGTTCATTGTTTCTTTGCATTAGCTTTCATTTATTTATATATTTAATCAATGGAGTATATCTTTACAGACATTTACAAAATTTATAATACTTACAGAAAACATCTGTGGTTTGGTGCTAAAAGGACCAATGTCAATATTATACGATTTGAGTAAGTCGTTACATTAGGTACCTTTTCTTACTTTCTTTTATTTTGTAAAAGCAGCCAATGTCTAATTCAACTCAGAATAGTTTTATAAGAGTTTTGCTAGCCATTGTTACTATGAACTCATACATATATAAAATAAAAACTTTAATTACAATTTTCTTAAAAGTAAATATTTTCACATTGGCCTTTTTAGCACCTAGCCACAGACATATTACAATAAATGATATTCTAGGAATTTAGAAAAACAATTGTTAAATATTTACCGCATTTGGATTCAAAGAATAATCAATAAACCTATAAGATTGGTTAAATTCGTTGCACATGCTTTTAAGAGGGTCAGTATCAGGATAATTAGCTCTAAAAAATTTAATAAATAATGATAAGAAATATACTGATAAACGCTGAATATGTTAAACAAAATATCATTTATCAAAAATTCCAAACATATATCTTCACTAATAACATTTAGTATAAATGACATGTTTAACATTGTACTTCGGCTCATCAGTGTTTGCAATTTAATAAGAGCTAACCGGGCAAAATATTAAAGCACACTACGCCGGCCAGTTTTGTCATATATAGTACGTTGCTTTTCTCTTAATCGATACATACTGAGGAGATTTCAGCTTTGGTACTCAATAGTGTAAAGTCATAATATAGTCCACGTAGGCAAAATAAAAAAAATTGTTTCTCAACTGACTTTATCGCATTGGAATATATCTGGTGTATTACACGGTGCGACAAAAAATACCCTACAAGTAATACCGTTTTTCTGATAGGCGCTATCGAGTAGAACAAGGATCTGCATTTGGAATTTCGAAACACGTTCAAAATCACGAGTTACGGGCAAAAAATTAGTTTTTCGGACCTTCGTGTTGTTATAAGCCCATAACTTACCTAAATACAACCTGAATTTTAGAATTTGAAAAGAAGAGAAACAGATCATTTAAATGATATTAATGTCGTTTGAGTACCCTTTTAGAATCTGAGTGTATTCCTCAAGCAAACACTTTTTTCATCCAATTTTTTCACATTTTTCAAGTTTAAATACGTTTTTGCGCAACATGTAAATAGCCTTTGTAATATACGATTCCTTAAGCTCCTTCGATCATAGCCTATATAGCCAAATGCAGCCCAGGCCTAATTAATTGTACAAATAATATGGAAATGAAACTCAGTTGTTGGTCAAATAAAACCAGATCAAGAAATCGGTCAAAAACATTAACTTGATATCTACTCAGAAAATAATTCACCATAATTGGCGTGGTCTTCGAAAATCGCATTTATTTGCAATTTTCTAACGTTAAGCTTTATTAAGTTGGTCTTACGCCGTTCGTAGAAAGAGCTTAAATCTATTTGAAAACGCTGTTGATTCAATTGATTGTCATACGTTAGAAGACTTTTACATCATACGCATACATCAAAATGTTCAATAATCTGAGGTGAGTCATTTATAAATAAACAAAAAAGAAAAGGTCCAAGTTGACCACCTCGTGTTAGTCCAGAACATATATACTTTTACAGCATATGTTCTTTTTGACATTACATTATTAAAACAAACAGTTTGAGATCCGTCATGCAGTTACACTCAATGTCGCTATATCCAGGAACCCATTTAAGGGCAACCATGGAATATAGCGTTATACCATTCGTAAACAATGTTCGATATGCTATGTACACTCCTCAGACATCTCATGGACGCTTTGAAATTAGTAAATATGAACATATCCCTGTGGAATATCCTAGAAACCTTCTAGACATTTTGATTCCAATCTGCTCTTAGAAATTCCATGTCTAGTTGATCCGTCAGTGTTTATTATTATAGGCCTTGCCAAGAATGACCAGATCATTTTCATAATGTGATCTGTCCGGTATATCGGTCGTGACACTTGGATCTAATAAAATTTTAATACTAATAAAACCTACCAAGCAGAAGATCCACAGTTTAACACCAGGCCAGACCATCTGAAAAAAATAACTGTTTATAAGTCTTACTACTATTAAAAACTTCTCTAATGCATTTGACATTCGGAGACGGCGTTGAGATATAGGTAGGTTCCTTCCAATGAGTCTAAAAATAGAATCGAATGCAGCTCATTGACTGAGAGAAGTCCCCATGGAATGTTATGGGAATTAATATATATAGTATATATAATCTTAAAGACGGAGGTAGCCAGTTCAGAAAAGTAAACAAAGTAGTAGGTATGAAAGTCGTCATTGTTCTCATAGTACGCTTAAAATTAATCTAATAGATCGATCAAGTAAGAAAAATTTTGAAATTTTAAAAAGAAACAGTTTTTTTTACCTTTTCAGAATAGTTTTAATAAAGTTCTAAAGTAGTTTTTACGTTCTACGAATAAGTTTAGCTTTTTGTAAAGTAATTTTTACGTTGTTTCTTTTGAGTTCTTGCTTCTGAATACTTCTGATCTTCTATTTATTTTTTGACTTTTAAATTGTCTTTTATTTCAAATTAAAAAAGCATTGAAAGCCAACCAAACTGAAATAATTCTTCAGAGCACTTCAACACTTTTTGTTTATTTAAACTACGATAATTAAATACTGACGCTTCTTTTCAACAACCTTATACATATTTATTCATAACTTTAAGACGATAATTTGCCCACTGAATTAATTTTTTTGCTTTTAAGAAGAGCTTTAATCTGGTATAGTTCAAGTTGCTTCGATTGAGATTTTTAAATATTTCATGTACATCGTAGTAGATTTGTCGAAATGTTTTCTTTGATATTTGCAAGGATATCATATTTTATTTTAAGTGACTAATATTATATTTATAGAATATGCATAAAATAATACAGGAGGGTACAATTTAATATGCAAAATATAATTACACTGGTCTACAAAAAACAAAAAATTTTCTAGCCTTTAAATAAAACTAAATGAAATATAATGATTTTGATGCGCTGAATTCAAATCCGCCTTCAGTTTTTTTCCATCGGGCTTAAATTTGTTTTTATGGGCGTGGTAAATTTTTCGCCCAAAATTTGGTAGTTATGTCAATATATTTTATCATAACTTGAAAAGGACTTGACCGATTTTAATGCAAGTACCACCAAAGGCTTAGGAATAAAATTTCAGCTGAACAACATTTTTTGTAATTTCAACAGGTTCGGTGTTATTCTCAACTAAGCTGCGAAAAAAAAATATTTTTTGTACAAAATTAGAGAATTTTTTTTTTTCAAAAAGTCAAAGAAATTTTCAGATTGAAAATTTTAGATGTTAAGCACTTAACGCTTGTACGTTATCAACTAAATAGTACTATTTTTAGTTGCGACAGTAAGATTATGAGTAATTGAGTATTTTCCTTTCACATAAATAGTATTATATCGAGTGACGCTATTAATGACAAAACTTTTAAGTTAATGAAAACATATTTGCAGTTAAAAAGGCATAATTAGATATAATACCCATTATTCAATGAATAAAATTTAACTAAATTTTTAACTAAGAAGTCACAAATCTTATTTGTAAAATTATTGCACAAAATTAAACAAAAATTAAATAATCTGTCTTCTAAGGCAGTTTAGTTCAATGTGGAACTCAATTTGACCATATAATAGCAACCACGTTATTAGAAACAGTTTTTTGCCTCGCCTGAACATTTACAAAATTTTGAGTTGCGACTGTTCATGATTTAGTGTGCGATGTGTCTATTAAAAGTAAATTTTAAA
Source organism: Wohlfahrtia magnifica (assembly GCA_023159175.1). NCBI lineage: Eukaryota > Metazoa > Arthropoda > Insecta > Diptera > Sarcophagidae > Wohlfahrtia > Wohlfahrtia magnifica. The sequence continues at coordinate 540,043 of JAKWBJ010000145.1, read as the reverse complement.
TAAATCTGGATCATGGTGATTTGAATCAGAATCGGATCGACTTTTTCAAGATGATAAGTATTATTACAAAAATGTTGGATTTTTGTAAATGTAATCATATTTTTTAATATCGCATAACAAAGAAGAAAAAATCATAAAAGTTATTTTTGTATATTAAAACAAATAAAATAATTATTGTCGTCAACATATGAATATTATGTACCCTATATAAATAATAGACGAAGTTTTGCGCTATGTATAGAAACAAAACAGGTTTTTAAAGAGCTTTAGAATGTCGTTGTTTATGACTGTTTAAACAATGTGCACGTGAATCAACTTTAGTAAAGATTTGCAAACATTCAAAAGCAGAATGCCAGTGGAATATTCTTTTTAAATAAATTTGCTTACCACTCAAGCACATCCTTGAAAACTGCACTAAAAGACAAATAAATTGTAACACTATACCTATGTAAAACTCTTAAGTAAGTCCCCCTTTTGCCACTATCACCTTTAAGAATTTCTATCCAATACTTGTACTTTCATATTCGAAATTACATAAACCACGCAAAAATTGTCCCAAAAATTAAAAAGAGCTTTTATTTTCTATTGTAATCTTCCAAGAGAGCATTTTATTAGTCTTTTAAATTTTATCCATTTAAACATTTAGCCAATCTTCTTTTCATCCTTGCACGCCCTTAACGATTTAAGCCAAACATCAAAGAATCTATGTGGGCCGGAGCATCAGCATACATACATACGAAAGCTAATTATTAATGGATAAAATAAGGTATCGAAATTAGCCACAAGTAAATGAATTTATCAAATATTATTTCCCCTGTTGTGGCAGAAGGATAATAACGATTTCTGTAATAATATTCCAATAATATTTCCAGTGCTCAGGCATGCGCTTTCGTTTGTGAGAGAAAAGCAACAGTGGTCTTTATTTTTTGTTTCGCTTTACCAGGATTTTTTTTGCAAATTTCTGGGTATTACATTACTTGCCCACAGATGGATGAATTGCTACCCAAACTCATAACAATAATAGCAAAAGCAACAAACAGTGCAGCAACAGGCAACATACTGAATGCAAATATTTTAGTTAGTCAAGAGTAACACTCGTATAATGCTTCACTCGCTTTGTTGTTTCATCTAATATTTTATTTCACAGAAAGCCATAGTTCAAATGTAGTTTTTATTATGTGAATTGTTCCAAAGAATAATATAGGATTGTCGCAATAACATTTACCAAGAATTAAATAGATTACATCTTTTAATTATAGGTTTTCCTCCTATAACACGTTATTTCTAACACGAATTAAGAATTACGAAAAATTTCTTATTACATGATATCTCATAAGACGGTTTTACAAAAAAACTCATATTTTTGTATGCAAATGATCGGACGAGAAAGTTTTGAGGATATGACTGGTGATGAAATCGAATGTTTGTTAGTGGAAGAAGAAATTGGCGACACAGATTTGGTAGAAATGGTATCGTTTACCCAAGTAAATCAAATTTATTCTAGTTCCGATGATGATGATAGTGACGACGATAGTGGAGTTATTAACTTTATAATTAAAAAAGTGCAAAGAATTTTAAGCGCTGAAAAGATCCTTCCTCTGATATGCAAGTAAACAAAGTAAAATTACAGATTTTTTGAAAATGGAAGAAGGCGCGCAAAATCTAAATGTCAACAAAAATGTAGAGTGTGACGTTCTCGCGCAATTGACGACGAAAATTAATAAAAGTTACATTAAAAAGAACATAAATGAATTAATAATTATTAATGCAATGCCTGATAATGTATTAAAAATATTTTTCAACATATCTGGCTTTCCCTTAAATGCTTAAAAAGTAAAATTTATATTCTAATAATTTTTTAATTAATATGCAATTTAAGTACGTCATTAATATGAAATATGCTTTCGTTGTTTTAATAAAAATGTGTTTGTTATATGTATTGAATTTGAAAAAGACATTTATAATTTAGGTTGGAACTATACCCCCATTTTTGTATAGGATTCTGGTCTCCTACAGCATGTCTTTATTCGTTACTTCTTTTGGAAACATATTGCTTTCCACAAAGCATCCATTGTCTTGCTTCAGTTTCATTAATCAACCGATTTTCGTGCTAAGTAGATGATCAGTCTACAGTAGCTCGCTTCCATTTGATTATGTAGTGGCGCAGATCTTTGCCAAGTAGTGGTGATGATGCTTTCATTGTCGCCGGAGATGAGCAGGAATGTTAGAGGGCTTCCTTTGGAGGGATTGAATAAAATAAAAATCTTATAAATAAAATATTAAAATTATATTAAAATAAAGTTTTTTCGTCATATCCACTGCTCCACGCCAACACCACTGAGGAGACATTTACATGTACAGTACATTTTCACAAAAAATTTAACGAATATTTAATGGCGCCGACTTTTACACACTTCCTGTTATACAAATTTAAAAATATGAAAATTTTTACGGAACACTCTTTCCATTCAATTTAAACCCCACCTACTCATCCAGTCGAGGACATCAAACTCTTTTAATCCTTTATTAGGAATATTTTATTATAATGTTACCCACTAGAATTCCTTCACGAAATGGATAAAAAAGAGGATTTAAAATACTTTTATTTGATTATAACCATAATTTCAGAAAGTTCTTTTTAAGATTATTATAGCTATCGTATTGACTAGGCACTATTGCAAAACACTGCTACTCATAGAAACTATTGTGCCCTTCCGGTCTATAGTCTGTTCAGCAGATTTGCTGCATTCCAAACGAACACCACCGGATCTGAAACCATAATGGTGGATATGTCACCCAGTGAGACCATATGTCCACAGTGTTCAGGTACCTAAAACAACTGGACCTTATTTCCAAGCAAAAACTTTTGCAACGTATCGTAACAATATTTGACCAGTCTAGATGTCATTCGATTCGAGCCAATCGTCATTAAGGCAGCTTTTCTGTCAGAGAATGTATTAATGGTCTTACCCTTGATCACACCGTCTAGGTTGGTCTCCGCACATATAGTAATGACCATGGTCCCAGCCTGGAAGACGCTTACCGATCTTACCAGTGGAATCGACAAGCCTCGGTTGAGTCCATGAACACCAGCACCGACACAGTTACTCATTTTGGGGCCATCGTTATACCAGTTTAAATCAAACTCACCCCAAACTAAGGCCACATTAGATAAACAATCCCGGTCCGGGAATTCAACCTTGAATCTCCTGCCAAAGCACAGATCCAAAGGCATCACCCTACGTAGAATGGACAGACTGCCCGACACATTCCGGAACACTTTGGTGAAAAATTTTATTGCCGAACATGCCGCAACCCTCATCACATGGATATGAAGCGGTGTTAAGAATATAAAGTCCTCCAAGGTTGCTGCTGGACATGTTCTCATTGCCCCTGTTATGCCCATGCAGGCGAGTCTCCGTACCCTGCCTAATTAATTCATGGTGGTAGTCCCCTCAGTTTTTCTCCACCAAGCTATCGCCGCATAAGTAATAATGGGCCAAGTAATGGCAGTATATATTTATAGTGTCATTCGACACAAAAGACCATAGTCTAACCCTAGGAGGAGCGACTTGCACAGAGGACTTTTATCGACGATTCCATTGTGCGAGTTTCAACTAAGCCTCCTGTCCAGAATGACACCTAGATACTTAACCTCCTTAGAAATGTTGCTGGTACCCATAAAAGAAATACAGTCACATGACAACTTGTATTCCCTTGTTAAAGGTACAACAATCCTTTTTGAGGGATTTGCCGACAGCCCATCCTAAATGGACCAATTTGACACTTCCCTTAGGGCCGTCCTTCACACAACGACTCTCATATTTCCTAAGTATTGCTATAACGAGGTCATTAGCGTAACCAATTGCACTGATACTGCTATGTGCCAACATGATGAAGAAGCCATCAACTACTATAGTCCATAACAATGGAGAAATACTCCACCCTGAGAGCATCCTTCTGACGCCATCACAGTGGATTCCACCCCATCAAGAGACGAGCTGAGTTCCTGCTCCTAAGCATAGAACTGATCCAAGCTATAATTATCTTCTCCACCACTCTCCGTTCCAACGACTTAGCAATGGTGTCAAGGCCTGTATTGCCAAAGACGCATGAATATCTTAAAAGGCACAAAGAGCCGCTACCGTATCACAGAACTCCTTTTCAATACTCTCTAAAAGAGACAAAATCGCAGCCTCAGTGGATCACCCCTTCGCGTACGCGAACCGACTAGGATGAAGAGAACGTTTCACAAGGTACCTCTCCCTTCTACATTCATAAATCAATCATTCTATCGTCTTCAAAAGAAAGGATGAGAGACTGAATGGTCTATACGCCTATAGACCAAGCATGGCGGGACATAACCCAAACTAAATCTGGCCCTAAAAATCACAAACAATTTTGGTAGGATTATGTCAGAGCGATTTGCAAGAGAGCCGGAAATATCCCATTTCTATCTTGAGCTTTGTAAGGTTTGAAGGAGCCAATCGTCCACAAAATTCTGTCCGGGTGAATATTCTATCCGCAAGACTTTTGGCACTTCTGGTGACACATACAGAGGTGAACAGGTGCAACCGATCGAGAGTCAGGAAAATATGTCCGCAACAAGAAACCCAATGTTTCTCTTCTAGATTTAGTGTAGGTTCCGGTTCCAGTATATAGGGACTCAATATCGTGAGAATGATCTAAGCCGACAAGTCTTAAATGGATTGACAATTTTCCTTCATGTTTCCCTCTCAGACCTTTTAATTTCCCTATTGCAACCCGTAAGGCTAGCACTATAACTTTGCCAGTCGCCTGTGCGCTTGACTCTATTGAAATTCCTGCTTACCGTTACTCTCAATTTTGCCAAAGTGTCATTCCACCATGGAACCCCATGTTTGGCAAAATGGTCACTACGACGCATGCTAACACCTAAGAAGTATTTAATAGTTGACTGAAGTTGACTTGTTGCCACGTTCAGTTTTCCAATAGAATCTATGGAGTCAGGAATCCAATCTACTCCTCTTGTCTTCCAGAAAGAGGACCAGCCAATCTTTCTTGAGAACATGGGAATACACAGTGCGACAAAAATTAACGAAGTTGAAATAGCTCAGAAGTGACACTACTTTTCTGATCGGTTTTGTCGAGTAGAACAAGGATCTGTTTTCGGAATTCTCAAAACACCTCGAAAATCTCGAGTTACGGGTAAAAAATGATTTTTCTGACCTTCATGCACGTATATGCTAATAACTTATTTGAGTATTACCCGATTTTAAATTTCCTTTCGGATTTGGAAGGAAGAAAAACAGGCCTTTTAAAAAATAGTGCATATGTCGCTTAAGTAGCGTTGAAGAATCTGGGTGTATTTCTCAAGCAAACACATTTTTCATCAAATTTTTTCCACATTTTTCAAGCTTAGATGCGTTTCTGAGCACTATTTTTTAAAGAACCGTACTATTTATGATCAATTAAGGAATTATATTAAGTTGTGAATAAAACGAGACTTACAGTTTATAAATCCATTGGAAATTGGCGGAGTTATTAGGCTTTTTCGTAATTCAACTCATGCCAATCCCTTAAAAGTAAGCCTACTGCCCGTATTGGCTACAGCTAAATTGTTGCTAACAGAGCATTTACACCTGAACGAAATCTCGTTAATTAGATTTGAAATCTTGTACAAAATCCAATGCGTTTACATTAGACTTTTTTGATGTTTAACGAGATTTCGTTTTCAAGTGGCTAAAATAAAAGAGAAAAGATTTGCATTTTCTGATTGCCTTTGACACTTACCTGTTGTAAGAATAACATGTATAAATTATTATGCCGAGAAACAAGAGTATTTTTTAATTTTGTAATTTAAAAAAAAATTTTTTTATTTTTATATATATATTTTATATATATAATTTTTTCTTGTTCAGAGATATATTTTTCAGAATTTTTAGTACAAAAAATAGAGTTGCATCATTAAATTTACTAGATTTCAACTAGATTTCTACAAAACCACGTGAAGAAGTAGATTTTGCTTTATATGGGAAATCTTGTTGAAATCTAGATACTAGATTTTGAATGAAATCTCATAAGTGGTAGATTTTGTTCAGATGTAAAAGGGCTATAAATAAAAAATTTTAAATTCACTCACCTCTATCATTATTGTCCGTGCTGCCCCACACCACATATTGGAAATTCGCATCACAGCCTATTATGTAGTGGTGGTTGTTGGCTCAGCAGACTCCATGAAGTTCTGTATTTCCAAGGGTAGGACACAGTATACATCCCCGAGGTACACATTACCTCCATAACACCTTCTCTTGTGGTAAATCACACAATGACAGCCACCAGGTCCTTAGTAATAAATTGTGTAATGGGAAAAAGAGTCAGCTTGGCATTTACTACAATAACTGCCCGTGGTCTGTCTTGAAGCTATCTGACCATCCAACCAAAAGCCCAGGGCTGCTATTATAGACCTAGACTGATGTTATCTTTGGCAAGCCTACGACTAAATATACCCGACGCACCTTTAGCCCTATGTAGATTTGCCTGAAGCACTTAAATGGTGCCTCTCATCAGCCAGATTATTAACTAGCAGGGATGGCTGATGAGCACTTATCACGACACGCAGTTTCATCGCTGCTAACTAGAGATGACATGTCGTCACCTCGGTATGTAGCACGGACAATTATGTCACCTAAATTTGGTACGCTGACCCTCATTTCCAGTTCAGTTACGGGGGTAGTGATACTCATATCCTCTACCACCTGGGTAGTATCTTCTATATTAATTGATGCATGAGAGGCATCGCTCCAATTTTTGCTGTTTAAAACCATACTGGCTTATTATGCTCGGGTCAGCAAGTCACCTGCAGTATTTCCCGGCGTGCTGTAGTAAGACCTAATAATTGAAACTGGACGTCGCCTGGTATCCGAAGTTCGCACACTAGTGGCCAAGTACCCCTTGACCACGCATCCGTATTCTGTTCCACCTTAGATTAGGAGGATCGTTTATAAGGAGCACCAACCTCTTGCATAATCAAGTTTTGACTCATGGTAAGAAGAGACAAGACCTTACTGAACTGTGAGCTGCTTTTACCATCCTAAGATGGTAAAGATCACACTGCTGTATGCGTTTTCAGATAGCAGGACTATACTAAGTGTTTACTCAGTGGTAAATCCTCGCATAGTCCTCCAAATACCCATACAATAAGCCGCCAGCGTTGTTTACTTTTGCCATGCGCAAGTACAAGTCATAAGGAAAGAATCCCACACTGAACAAATCACAGAAGGGCGACTAGGCAAGACTTCTTAAAGACAAAGACTTGAGTACGTTACCTACCGGTGGCCACCACTCGGAGGCATTACGTCTTCTACCTTGTGAATCCACACCTGACCACCAGGTTAGGTTTTACATAAAAACTTGGAAATCGACTTTATTTAATTACATATTTTTCAGCTTTACTCAAGATCTTGTGCTAAAAACTTGGTCGAATGAGTTTCAGACACAAAAGCGTCAGATGGTTCAAAATTCGGGCTACGTGGTGGGCACATTCAACACTTCCTAGCTAAGTGCATTCAATTTTTGGCGCATAATCAAAGATGTATGTAGCCTAACATTAGCATAACGGAATTTAACATCTTTTTGCGGGCTAATTCTGATACCCCTTTCATATTCACTTTCCAAACACTGTCAAGTAGTGACCAGTAGAGGTCAGAATTGATCGTTTTCTCAGGCTCCAGCACCTCAAAATAGTAGTTTCCTACTAATTTGACCAAATATTGGAATTGTAGAAATGCCTTTTCTCCAAAAATCATTCATCTATCTAGTGGCTGAAAAAATGCAGATGTTTTCCAAAAACCCAACATAAGGTAAACATGTTTGGTGTATTACAGATATGCTTGCCACCTGTTATCAAAATGTTAACATGTCTTTCGCAAATTATTTGAAAGACAAAACATTGGAGACCATAGCTTCTTTTCATAAAAGGTTATTTGAGAACACTTACCGCATGGTTTCCACATTTTGTATTTTTTAACTTGGAACTATACACACAGAAAAAGTTAAATTTAAGTCTTTATTATATCGAAGTATGGCATAAATTTTTTTTATATACATACATATATACTCGTATATGTATGTATATATATGTATATACATATATGTATATGTATGTATATATGTATATATATATATATATATATATATATATATATATATATATGTATGTATATACATATATACTCGTATATGTATGTATATTAATTTTTATTTTCAAAATTTTTGTTTAAAAGATTTTCTTGTTTTGAGAGCTTAAAATATCCTTCAAAGGAAGATATAAAGAAAGCTATACCAACTGTAGGTCTCGTAGTTCTGTTGGAGAAAAAGTGAGGTAAGGACGAAGAATTTGTAATTATGTATCTGATTTTTTACAAACCATTTTCTTGATTATTTTAATAGTACAGCAATGGTGATGATATTTTGCCTTAAACGATTGCCGATAAAGTTGTCTCCCGGTTACAAAATCAATCAAATGTTATCAGGACAACACCGACTTCATTCTTATCAACATCCATAGACAATTCTAAGCTGTCTGTAAATAATTATGATTTTGTTTCTAACTATGATTATCTGTTTTTTGGAGTCTTACATTACAAATTTCTATGAAAAAAATCGCATATTAATCCATTCGTTTCGTTAATAAATACAAAATTAAAAGAGATTTTTTGCCGCGCTGCAAAACTATCACCAAAGGATTTGCCAACATTAGAGGAAGAAATAATAGAAAATAAGAGTTGTGAAATAAGAGTACGTATTTAATTTGTTTCCCTGTTACAAAAGCTTATACAAAAATTATATTTTCATTTTTTATAAATACTGCGTACCACGAGGAAAGAATCCGTAAACACGTAAACCAAAGAGCAAATCGTGTGCGTTTATCACACAAATTTTCAAATAGTACACACGCTTTTGATTTGATCTCCCAGACAACTAGTTCGGAACTTGACCAACAAATTGTACAAGCTATCAAGAGAGTTGATATTTAATTAGTGATTTCATAGTCAATAAAAATTAATTTAATTAATTTAATGTTATTTTAACTTTTCACAATATTGACTCAATAAGAATCTCACATCATTTCAACATGACTGTCACTTTGATATAACTAGAACTAAAATATTAATTTAACATGATTTCTAGTTGTTTTCAAATGAAAAAAATTTATTTTTGTTTTATTGTGTTGTAAAATCATGTTGAATCAACATAAAACAATAATGAAGCAAAATCATTATTAAAAAATGTTGAATCAACCTCGTTTTAATTGATTTTACAATGATTTTTTTCTGTGTTTTATGTACAAAAAGTTAAAAAAATGTAGCCATTCAAGCCCGATTATGTGATACTCTGAAGAGATTTTCACCTAATTCTGCAAAGTGAAAAATGTAACGAAATACCAATCTAGATGAATCTGCGTTTCGATGTGGATTAAGCTTAGTCTGAAAACAATTCAAACTTGCAATCTCAAAAAATATGTATACATATATATACTATATAATTGAGTGTTTAAAATAATGTGTAAACATGCTACTACAATGTGGCTATACAACATACAGTCAATTCAGATTAGTGTTAATTTTTTTATTTTGAAGCCGATCATGTTTCGGTTTTACATAAGAAATATACGAAAAAATAAATATCAAAGATTTAAATTTATAAAATTTAAATAATTTTAAATTATGGGTTAAAATATGTAGAAGTAAAAACCATAAGAGTTTGTACAAAAATCAATAATCATACTCATTAATATTAGATTCTTCTTGTATATTCTAAGTAAAACTCATAGTTTATGTGAAAGTAATTTTGAGTTTTAAAGTTTTCAATTCTTAATTCAAACAATTCTGTTTTTAGTGTTTGTCAGATTTCGAATAAAAACTTGTTGTTTTGCTTCAGTAAAATGAAATTTTAAACAACGATAACAGATTTGTGCAATAAAAATAAGAATCTTTTGGTAAATTTTAAATATTCATACATAAAACGAATCAATATCGAATATGTTGATAGGATATACCCTGAACTTTAATTATCACATTGTCGTGAAGTAATAATTTTTCTTTCTACCGTTTACTGTTCAAACTTTTGGTTTGTTTATTGAAATCAAATTTTATTAGTAGTCTTAGCAATGAATTAAAGAGTAAACAATTAATAATAATAACAGTGGAGGAAGAATTTTACTTTTTTTTCATAAGCATTGAATATAATAACACTAGTTTACACGATTTTAAAACATGCATAGGGGTGTTAGTTTAAACCCTCTAACTATGTGCAAAATACTAAGAAAATCCCAGACGTCAAACTTTTGACATAAGTATTATTTAAAACGAAAAACGTAAAAATAACATCAGTTTAGAAAAAAAAAATTAAATAAAGAGTTTTACTTCCCCATGCCGTCACTCATATTTCCAAGGTTGTCTGGAAAAAACTTCAAATGGGAATGCAAAATGTGAATTTTGGGGGATAAATAACACCCATTCGTTCGAAATTCTGTAATAAATCTGCACTATAACTTTGTAATCTTCATTTTTTTATTTCCTAAATATTCATCAACAACGAGTTTAAAAGAGTTCCAAGCAGCCCGTCTATCGCCGACTAAGAGACTCTTAAATTTCGATTTATTACAAATTTTATTTATTTAAGAACTCACAAATATTTCTTCTCTTAATTTGGATTCAGAAAGATTCGCCATTATTGGATTATCGGAAGTATTGAAATGTCGGTTTTGTCTTCTGTAAAGTTTTCACAAAATTTTTCTTCAACCACAATATAAAATAAAATATAATTTTTTTGGTCAACCAAACATAGGTTTAAATTGTTAAGCTTACCTGGAACAACGAAATTTCTTACAAAACAATTTTTCTTATAATATTTCTTTCGGGTTCTATAGTCCCATAAGCATAAAAAGCAACAGTGCTTAGTGTAGCCACTTTGCAAAATGTATTTCAAGGTTGATTTCGGAATTTTACCGGACAGTAAATTAAACTTTATTGATCATATTAATTTGGCTGTGAACAAAGCTAGAGGTGTTCTTGTATTTATAAAGCGGTGAGCTAAGCTGATACTTACATTACGAAACAGAATACGAATCAGTTGTATGGAATCCTTACTATAATATTCCTATCACCCGCATTGGAATTATTTCGAACTGCCTTCATATACTTAGAGACTATCTTTAACTAAACTGCCTACTCTTAAAAGTCGTCGTACCATGTTAAATGTATCGTTTTTGATTAACCTTATCAATGGGAATATTTGTTGTGAGTTTCTTTTAGAATCTGTTACACTTAATGTCCATTGTCGATATTCACGTCATTATAAACCTTTATATGTTCAAATATGAAGATCAATTTATGATATATCTGATCCATTTATGAGATTATGTCACCAATATAATTTTTTGTCCGAATTTGTTGGTTTTTCATTAAATATTAATATTATAAAGCATAAGATTATTATTTTTCTTGATATTGAAGCTACCTAAGTAGGAAAAAAACATTTTTTTTTTTCAAAAACCATTCATTTTTCAACATAGTCTCCTTTTAGCTCAATACACTTAGTAAGACGATTTTCGAACTTTTTATACCATCTGAATAATACGATTTTGGGAACTTCTCAAAATACGCATTAGTTTCGGTAATTACTTCTTCGTTTGAGATAAATCTTTTTCCTGCGAGCCATTTTTTCGAATTTGGAAACAGGAAAAAGCCACTAGGGGCTAAATCTGGACTATAAGATGGATGATCGACCAATTCAAAGTGGACTTTTCCTAGTTTTAGCATCGTATATAATGCTGTGTGAACCGGTGTGTTGTCCTGAAGAAAGAGCACTTTTTTCTTGTTTAAATGTGGTCGTTTTTCCTTGATTGCATCAACCAATTGATCCAATAATGCACGATAATACTCTCCTGTGATTGTGAATCCCTTCTCAAGATAATCGATGAGAAGTGTTCCATGTGCATCCCAAAATACAGTGGCCATAACCTTGCCAGCCGATTTCGCTGTCTTCGCCTTCTTCGGAGCACTTCCACCACCCATTGCTTTGATTGATTTTTGGTTTCAGGTGTGTAGTGATGGACTCACGTTTCATCAACAGTTATTAATCTACGCCCAAAATTCAGCGGGATTATGCTTTATCATGTCCAAACACCGCTGTGAAGTGATCTGTCGAACTCGTTTTTGTTCAACACTGAGCAAACGCGGCACCCATCCTGCCGATAGCTTTTTCATATGAAAATGTTTATGCAAAATGTTGAACACACGTTCATATGATATGTTTACCATTTCAGCAATCTCACGTATTTTGACCCGGCGATCATTCATAACGATATCGAGGATTTTCTTGATATTTTCTTCAGTAACCACCTCTTTTAGCCTTGCTGTTGATGGTATTGTTGCAGTGCTTGTTCGGCCCCGTTTAAATTCAGCAATCCAATATTTTACCATATAATCTGACGGAGCAGATTCGCCGTAATGTTTATCAAGCTTTTCTTTTGTCTCTTTCGCCGTTTTGCCTTTCAAATAATAGTGTTTAATTACTACACGAAATTCACTCTTTTCCATTTTCCAAGAAACACAAAAGTTGCTTACTTCAAACGACTACAACAAATAAACTAATCGATGAATTTGGCTAAAATTTTTGCAGCTGACGTTTGACAGATCCTAATTTGTTTATTAATCCGCCCTCTATATAAAATATTTATAATATAAGCTTGTACTTCTTTTCATTTTATACATATTTTGTAAATAGTCTGTAAGGATTAAATCTGTCGACTACATTGAATAAACATACACATACATATGTACCAATTGTGGAATTCATATTTTATGAACTTAATTAATTTGAATATTATTTCATACGTCTTCTTACAATTCACTGTATGACCTATTGGTATAGATGGCGTTTTATTTCCGTTGTGCAGAAGAACAGCTTTTAAACTTGCTTTCGTGGAATTTATAAAAAGACGCCATTCTTCTGGGTTGTAAGGTTGCTTCATTTTGTAAAAAGTAAAAATTACCTTATTTTGTAAAGAAATCAGAGAAAGCATTACTTTTGGTACGATATGTAGTAAATATTGTACTACGATGAAGAATATCTCACTGCTTTAATTTTGAGACAAGTAATTTAGCATTTGACTTGAACAATTGCAAATTTCTTCTTAAATCGTTGAGTTCCATCCAATTTATGAAATGTGGGCTATTTTCTTCAACGACTAAGTAATCAAAGCTAGACTGCTCACTGTCACTATCCTGCAATAATGGTATATTTTTCAGTGAATGCATGAATTTTTTAATTTCTTCAACGTCATCGGGTGGCTTAGGAATTCGCAAGTCTTTTGAATGTGGCACTGGTCTAGATATTGACGGCACCACGTTGGCATATTTAATTTAATTTTTATATTTTGTATAAAATCCAAAAGTTTCAGTTAAGCAAAAGTGACAGTCGCTTCTGTGGTTGGTAGGTTCTCTCCAGATCATTGGCTTACCCAACTTCAGACATCTTTTTCATCGGAATACCAGCAACTAAGGATCATTCTACAATTTGTGAAAATCACATGAGGATCCCACTTTTTTCCTGATGCAACACCGAAAAGCCAAAATAATAAAAATAAGTATTTTGAACAGTTTTTTTAATTTTGGTTAACTTTACACTCTCCAGATGACATTTTATTGAATAAATCAAATTTTAATTTCATACTATTGCAAAACTAAGTATTATTGCAAATTGATATCGATGAATAAATTTTTAAAGCAGCAAAATATATTTTGCTTAGATGAAATACTATACAATTGGTTTAACAACAAAAAATACATCTCTGTGTATCAAAAATTCCATTCGAATTCGAATGAGCAAACAAAAAACAATAAGTGCTAATTAGCTACCATAGATAGCTCTTCTCAAAAGTATATGTTTTGATAAAATGATATATGTTTTTATAAAAGCTTTCAAAATATTATTTTTCACAAACAATAAAATTTTAAAGTTACATACACTCAAGATCCAGTAACCTCAATTCGGCGTCGTGGATAAGAATTAGAAATTCCAAGAAGCTCTCTACAGCGTATACTCATTAGAGATCTGTGTCTCCATGCTTACAAAATTCAATTATACACAACAACTGTAGCCTAATCACCATGCACAGCGAAGAGAGTTCGTTGAATGGATTATTCAACATCAACAAATGCATGCATGAAGCACATTTTCATCTTGATGGCTTTGTTAATCGCCAAAATTGCCGCTTTTGGGGTTCTGAGAAGTCACATGTGATTTTCAAAAAACAAATGCATCCACAACGTGTTAGGGTTTGGTGTGGATTTTGAGCTGAAGGCATAATTGGACTACACATTTTTGAAAATGAGGCTGGTGCTCGATATTGCGATATGATAACACAGCTCTTTCTGCCGATATTGGATGATATTTATGTGGCCAATATGTGGTTTCAACACAACGGTGCCACATACTATACATCCAGTGAAGCAATTCAATTACTGAATGTGACATTTCCAGGTCGTGTACTCTCTCGTTTCGGTAACCCAAATCGAACAAAAAAATTTAGATCAATCGCTATTTTTTCGTTTCTTTCTAAGGTTTTGGAAAATCTTATTGGTTGCCAGATGAATGACTATGTATGTATGTCCTCAACCACATCTACAAGTGCTGTTGTACAACTTCGGAAAACAAATTATTACGTGTAAAATAGTCATTCTTTCCGAAGTTGTACAACAGCACTTGTGGATGTGGTTGAGGACATACGATCAGAATTGAATGGGAATATGGTGTGTTTTTTAATTCTTTTAGATCACAGTAAAGCTTTTGACACTGTCGATCATTCAATTAAGCTTTATAATCAGTTTCAATTCTTAGCTCGGCTTGTAACCTTATCTCCTCTTTCCTTTCGATCTTAATTTATTCACCTTAATGATGACAAATACACTCGATATCAACAGGGTTCAATACTGGGGTCCCTTTTATTCTGTTTATATATTAATGACCTACCTGCTATTAGTATTGACAGTGGATGTCGAATGTATGCAGACGATGTACAACTCTATCCTGGTTGCAACATTAGGAACATAAATTTTTGTGTAACCCAAATTAAGACTGACCTGACAAGGATAAATAGCTGGGACATTGTATTAAATTTTGAAATCGAAATGCATTTTTCTCTCAAAGTACAGAAGGGCGATTGGCATTATTAGAGTGCATATAGATGGCAATAATATTGACTTTGTGGACTCCTCTACTAATTTAAGAGTCACTTACACATTAATGTCACTAATCACATTAACGTTGTTATAGGTAGGGTCTATGCAATGTTGCGTAACCTATAGGCCGTCATTGATTCAACACCATTTTCTATCCGGATGTTATTAGCCAAAGCATACCTTATTTCGTCGCTTCTATATGTGACAGTATTGACCTACGTAAACTTAGGGTAACTTATAACAACGTTAGTCGATATACATATCTTTTGGAGGGTCGCCAAGACAATATCTCTTCTTATTCATTTTGGATTTTTAATATTATATTGGAGGATTTATTGGAATATAAAAGTCTGACCTTTTTGCACAAGGCTATTTTATTGAAAAATCCTTCTTACAAATCGTAGAAGAAATATTATTATGCCGAAATATAAAAGCCTTTTATCTCAGCTACAATTTTTTGTTTACACTTGTTTTTGGAATAGTCTCTCTAATAATCTTCAGAACATGGGCAGCTCTACCACATTTAAAACGGAGTCATTTAAATATTTTAATTCTTTACTTTTAAATTAACTCTAAGTAAAATGAGAAATTTAATACAATTTATGTTCTTATTATATTTTATTACAATAGTTTTATTAATAAGGTCCTTATTGTTAATTTAATTTTATAGCTAATTTTAAGTTTTAATTTTTTATATTTCCTCTTTCGTTTTTTACACACCTTTTTACATCAATTGCAACACGCGTACCGCACTAAAATATAATCCTTATAGCAGTCACTGTCCCGGTCGAAAAAAGACATGGCACAGAACAGTCTTGCAGGAACTTCAGAAGTTTTTAAAAATCAGTGGATGACATACAAGTATTAAGCACGAATACAATAAATTGAAATAATCTTGTGGAAGCCATTTGTTCCAAAGTGAAATAAAACATAAAGCAAAATGATATTTTAATGCTTAAATGCATTCATAACTATGGACATACATAAAGGGTCCGCCAAATAAATTTTTTGTTTGAAAATGCTATAAAAAAAACTACTGATATTTTCTCAACTTTCTTTTTTTATTTGAAAGCACAACCCTTCCGGTTAATAATGGAATATAATTTCATTCAAATGGCTGCCTCGGCTGGCTATGCAGTAGCCTATACGATCGGTCCAATTTTTAAGCACATTATCGATTGTGTGCAGTTGTATTTCACCAATGGCTTCACGAATATTGTCCTTTAAAGCGTCAATTGTCTCTGGCTTGTAGGCTTAACACTTATCTTTGGTGGCACCCCACAAATAATAGCACAACGATGCCAAATCGCAGCTCCGAGGTGGCCAAGCGACATCAGCTCTGCGGCTGATAATGCGATCTTCAAAAACAGGGCGCAAAACATCGATTGTACCTTCGGCTGTGTGGCACGTAGCGCCGTCCTGTTAAAACCAAATGTTGCTAATATCCTCCTCTTCATTTGTTGTGAACAAAAATTCGTTCAACATGGCCCGATAACGGTCGCCATTGACTGTAATGGCCACATCTTGCTCATTTTCGAAGAAAAATGGCCCAATTATGCCTCTGGACCAAAATCCGCACCAAACGGTGACTCGTCTTGGGTGTATCGGCTTTTCAATGTATGCGTGCGGGTTTTCTGTGCCCCAAATGCGACATACATACCCGTCAAGATCAAAATGAGCTTCATATGAAAAGATGATTTTTTTTGGCAAAATCGGCATCTTCTGTAAGTCGATCGCAGGTCCACTTACCGAAGCGTATACACAACCATATTCGTTCAGCGGAAGGATAAAACTAATTATCATGAGCTAAGTGTTACCATTCACAAAATAAGCACTAGTTGAAAAAAACGTTAGATGGCGGACCCGTTATTTACAAAATTCAAATTATTAATACATAACTAGTCTCCCAGAGATATACAAATACTCCAATTTTTTTACAATTTCGTATATTCTTAGACCACAAGTACATACACATGTTATATGTGTATTATTGTATTTTTCTATTCTACTCGAATGCCGGAAGGAAATATGCAAAATATAATTTTTACTTTATGTTTAACTCTAAAAAGAAAATAAAAACAATTTTATTCCAATTTCTTTTTGTCGTGCAGGTGTTCAAATGTGTAGTGGTGTTATTGTTTTAAGTTTTATTTGATTAAAGTTATAGAACTTTCCAATTTTTTCATAACTTTTCTTTACATATTTTAAAACTTTTACTTACTGATTTAAAGGAATACGAGGGTGTTCCCAAAATTAATCGACCTTACAAAGTAAGCACAACAACCTCCGGAAAGTTTTGCTATATTTTTCATCTAAATTTCCTTTTTCTAGGGTTATTCAATGGCTTTGATATCCAGTTAATAGTGAAAACTGTGTCATCGCAACAGTGGATATATGAACTGGTGCTTTGTTTTGATAAAACAATACTTTCTTTATCGCCGAATAGAGCGTTGTTTTTAATTTTATCATTTTGGCCAAGGGTGCGCACAAAGAGCGAAACACTTAAAATGATAAATACACTGAAATTAAAATGCTATAAAAAATAGGCATTCACACAAAGTATAAACTTGCATAAATTTATGTAGCTCATTATTAACACTTATTGGTGTATCAGCAAAATTGTAGCTCTCTCTCAAAATCACTTGAAATTAAAAACACAGAAACATGCGCTACACCCAGGGGTGCCAGATAATTTTGATTAAAAATTGGCATATTTAAAAAATAAAATCGGCATTATATTTATTAACAAAAAATAACAGAACAATTCGGCAAGTCGGTTATAATATATAAAATAATGTAAGAAAAACAAAATAAAATAAAAGTTAAATAAACAAGTTACAATTAATTGTCAGTACAATAGTCACATTTGCTTGTCTCAATATTCGAGAAAAAAAAATATAAAGAAAAGTGCAGAGAAATTGGGTATAGCCAAAAAACCGAATTCTATCAGGATGACGATCTCAAACAAATGTCGTTTGTCACAAAGCTTCCGTTGATCTGCACCTATTCCAAACTTTAAGAAATACCCGCGTTGAACCCAGTAATTTATCTAATTGAATATTTTTTGGATGACTTGGCTAAGAGAGTCCATCAAAAAGAGTCGACAGCTTAAAGCAGGGTTGACAAAAACTTCCTTATTTTAAGCCCAGCCAATGTTTTCATTGGGTTTTATTACAGCTTTTAAATTTCGTGCAATTCTACTTATTTTCTACATATTTCTATATATTTTTATTTGTTAGTAAAAATAATATGTCTTACTATTAATTATGTTTTATTATTTTGCACTCTTGGTAGGACCAAGGGGGCGTTATATACTACGAGCTGCTAAAAATCACTGTACACACTTCAATTACTTTATTTGTACCTTGAATTACGAGAAAAACGGCCGGAATATAAGGACAAACGTGATAAAGTTATTATCTTGTGTGACAACGCTCGGCTTCACGTCGGAAAAGTGGCGAAAAAAAAATTAGAAACCATCAAATGCGATATCTAACCGCATCCGCCTTATTCTCTGTACATTGCTTCTTCTTATTACTAGCTGTTTTGACGGATACAACATGATTTGGCTGTTCATCGCTCCACCTCTTTCGAAGAAATCGAAACTTGGCTTCAAAACTGGACTGCCTCAAAAGGCGAGATGTTTTTTCTAGACGAGATTCGAAAATTACCTGATAGGCGGGGAAAAGTCGTGAGCACTGATGGATAATATTTTGATTTACTTGTTGATTAATTTTCTTAAAAAAACAAACAAAAGTAATTTTTTGAGCTAAAAAATTAATAAATAACTTTACTTTTTTGTAAATATACCGTGAAACTACCGTGGGTAGTTTAATTGTGTTACCCAGTGGGTTGCCAACGTTGGCTTAAAGAACTTTATTAGGAATATTGAACTCCATAGAGCCGGAAGTATGTCAAAACTCTTCAAAATCAATTCTAACAAGCTTTCTGTCTCTTCTAGATTACAAAGGATATGAAAATTGTTTCTTATTGGCCGATTATTGTATTTTAAGTATTCATACGTTACCGTGCCCGATTGTGCGTTGAGTTAAAAACACTTGGTTATATATGTAACAAGTATTTCAGTGTTCTAAAAAATTGTAAATTTTACAAAAACAAACAAAGTTGCCGCGTTCTTAAATTTCCTCAAGAAATCGACATTTTTGGAGCAAAAATCTGCAAATCGGTATTTTGTTAATTTTAAGGCAAAAAATCGGCAAAATGCCGATAAATCGGCAAATATGGCAGGCCTGGCTACACCTCTTCTTCTTTGACGGCTAACAAGCTACTGAATAAAAATTGTGTCTCACACACATGTGTTTTGTTGTAATTATGGTTGCGGTTTGAAATAATGTATACAAAGCGTATGAATTCTTTTTGATACAAAGTTTTTTAGCATTGTTAATTTAATTCAATTTCTTAAGTTTTTTATATAAAAAGAAAACGAAAACAATTTTACAGGAATCATAAAAGCAATTAAAATAAATACTGTTAAGACAATAAGGTTGCGCACCACAGCGTTTATTACATCGGTAAAATAAATAAACAACTATACGTGCTATTTACAAATAACCAAATCTACAACAACAACCATTAGCAGAGACACACGGCAACAACAATAATTAAGCAGCAAAGAAAACAAGTAACAGACAATAAACAAGCAACAACAAATACTAAGAGCTGAAAGAGGTAGATATTTACATACGCATGGCTACAAAAGAACTAAAAAGAAATGGAATCTACCTGAAATATCGAGAGGTTCGAGAGCTTTCGACGTGTTGTTTACTCAGCCATATAAAAAGCACATCGATGCGAACAGCAATCAGTTTATGTGTCGTAAACTCAGGGAGTTCAGTTTTATTTAGTGTAAACTCAGCGAACGTGTTATTGGTTTGAACTCAGTGTAAGAGAGTTTAGTGTAGTTAAACTCTGGTTGAAAAGGTTGTGATCGAACCTAAGTTATAACTACGTTCGGGTTGGAAGATCTTTAAGTAGAAAGATCTGTCGAGTAATTGTTGTTGTTTACAAGGTTGTAAACAGACGGAGTAATTAAGAATAGAAAATTGTTATTGTCTATAAAAAGGTTACAAGCAGTGGTGCACAAAACTGTGTTGAATAAAGGATTTTTAATTAAAACCAAACACCTTTTTGAGATAACTAATAAAAATTATCCCCGTCATAAAATGACTGTGACCTTGTAGATAGAATTATATTCACCTATTTTGGGACGCGATTATTCTACTCCAGTCCATGGTTACGAATCGACGCAAAACGTAGGCTTTATTGTGAGAAAACGTCGCTAAACAAACACTTTCTTCACAAACAAACACATCTTCGAAACGCTGCACATATATTTTCCGTCTCCAAATATTCGTTCAATTCGAAATGCTTTGCACATTTTGAAATGCCTTTTCGTACAGCTAGTACATTTACATTTGGCCGACGATCAACCAATACGATTTTGTGTATTTTCTGGTGTAGACTCATTAATTTGTTGACCGCTAAGGTATCCATCTTGGTACTTCAAACGGCTTCGTTGAAACTCTGCCACCCAATATTTCAAAGTTGTAAAAGTTAATGTTGAACCAAACACACCCAGAGTAAAATCTAGCTCTGTTGCACTAAGATGTTTTTGAACAACAACTAAATAACGTAGATCCTTGAAACTTAAAAGATATATTATATATATATTATAAGGTTTGCACTTTTCACCAAAGTAAATTTTTCAAACTAATGGCGTTATCCTTCGATTAACTAAAACAGATCTGTAATAGGTATGTAATAGATTAAATTGAATTTATGTGCTAAGCTATGTTGCTTAATTGAATGAATAAAGAGGAAAACAACTGCAAACTGTAAATCGAAAACTAAAAACTGTTAACCGAAAACCACCAATTTTCTTTACAAACTATTCAACAAGTCGGCTAATTTTGGGACCGCCCTCGCAAATCCTTCTTGTTTCTTTTATTCATCCGTGTTCGGACACTTGCTTCCTCCTTTATATTTATATATCGCATTGTATTCGTACAAAAATAGAAACAAAAAATATTTATTTATTATTTTGGACTGTAAGCACAACTTATTTACGACCAGATATTTTTGTATCGAGAATGCATATTAGCATGTGAAGTAAGCAACGCTACAATATCGGCATTATTTTATGCCAACTTAAATCTTAAATCTTATTTATTTTAAATTTCTTTTATTCATTTTGAATACCATTTTTTATAAAATGCAAATAACAATAATACACTATATGTATGTAATTATATTAAAAAAAATTCTTTAAAAAGATAAAATCAGATGTAAGTATGTACAATATACACATAACATACATAACATATATATCTAAACACACAAAGAAAGAAGAAAAAAATATGAAATCAAAATCGTTCGAGTATAAGTATTTACTTTTATTTAAAAATTAATTTAATTTGTAAATATACATATAAGGTGTACTTCAAAGTGATAAGGTCACCTTAATATTTGCTCAATTCATCCAAACTATAAAATGTTATGTATGGTCACCTTATTCAAAAAAATGTTACATTCAAATAAGTGAATAATAAGCCGATTTTGCTTTTAGACATGTAAAAAATTAAATAACAAAATCAATTTTAAATATTTTTCTTAACATAAAATAATGTATTCTTTAAATTTCCATATAAAATATCTATATGTGCAAAAATCTTTTTAACACATACATTTGTATGCATATAATACTAAGAGATTGTGTTAACCTTTTGTATCTTCATTGACTGAACACGTTTCTACCAGTTTTTTTTTTCAGGACACAAATAAAATTTCGGCCAAACTGGTATTTCTCAGCTCTTTAATGCTTTCAAATTGTTTAGAAGAAGCATATATGTATTTTGGCACAAAGTATTCCTATAGATCCCTATAGGATTAAGGTCTGAGTCTAAGGCAGGAACTTTAGCAATTCAATTTGTAGGAAATTAAAGAATGCCTTTTTTTCACCACAAAAATACCGCCCATACCAAAAGAGATCTTCCACCATGAATGTTTATGGCATCTGGTCATCTTATTTAAACTTTTTTCGCCACTGAACATAACAGTTTCCAATTCCTCTTCCCAAAACCTATACTTTTAATAAAATACAATACTTGCGTTTCTAGGATGTTGTTTTAGGCTTGGTAAGCCACTAAATTCTCTTATATAAGACCTAAATCTTGTCTTATCATTTCATGATATTATTTGTTTAATCACATTAAGACCAAGTTTTACTCTTATTTGCCTATAACTTATACGGCTATTGGCTGCTAATTGCTGATTGTTCTGATCATCAATGGTGCATATATGGCCGTTACGTTCAAACAAACAAAGTACATTTTATTCACCTAATACTTTTGCTTATGCGAGATGCTTACTTAGGAGTCGTTTTCTGGGCTTAATGTGCTGATATATTGAATTGACTCCCTTCAGGAGACAAGTAATACGTTTTGCACATATGCATAAATATTTTATATGGGTTTTGCAACTTACTTTATTGAAAATAACGGTACTACTAATGCGGTGCAGGAATAAAGCTGACAAACAACAACAAATGATAAAGCAATCGAAAGAGAATTTCCATACGAAAAACCGTTAGTAGAACATAAAATACAGAGAAAAGAAATTTTGCACATACGAGTATATTTAATTATTTGACTGAGGTATGTATATATAAAAATTTAATATTTTTAGAATAGATTGAACAAATAATTTAGGTTTAGCTAAACGTTCGCCTAGATCATGCGCACAATAATAAGCCTTAATTGCACAATTAAGGAATTTTACGCAATTAAGGTCTTAGTGGAGCTCAACTTACTATACAATAGTATAATTAACAAATTAGACAAATGAATACTTAATTGCATAATTAATTGATTCGAGTTCAAAAAGGTTCTTTCATTAAGGAGTGACAAATTTATACAGTGTGTTTCAAAATTAACGAAAGATTGGAATTTGTCGCCATTTATGTAGTGAAGTGTTTGCAGCCCTAAAAAAACAATTCGACAGCTGACAGTTTAGGGTTAGCACAAATGGCGAAAAATTCAAATCTAGCGTTAATTTTGGGACAATAAACATAATGTATAAACATAATGTCATAAACATACAATGTAATACATGCAGTGCCATATACATACATATATTTCCTTTTTATGTACTGAGAATATATAATGAATACATTAGGAATGACGCTTAAGCTGCTCAACAAGTAGTTGGATATATGCCATGAATTCATTTAAAATGTTTTGTGCCTTTAAATCACGGACTTAAAACCTGAAAAAAAAATTTGTTCTGGTTCGGGTTAATCAAAAAAAAAGTCTGGTTCGGTTCATGGTTCGGAAAGTACAAATGTTTTATTAGTATAAAATTTATATATTTTTCAAAGTAACTGTCTTATTATTTTATAATTAATATACTTTTTTACTTTTCTTCTATAAATGTGTTCTTTGTGGCGACAAAATAAATTTCAAGGCTAAAAAGGCCCTCTTGACGTTTACCTGCGTAGAAGGAACAGCGAATGTAACACAATTTTACAAAAAATAATTGTTTTTGTACATACAAGGAATGAAACATATATTTTTAAAAAGGGGGCTACCTATGGTAGCTAATTACGTCTTTCTGTTCATTCACCTACACGTCACAGTTTTATGATAGACAAGTTTTTAATTTTCACCTATATATGTACATTAGGGTGCGACTTAAAGGGTGCGCCCACAAAGTTAATTGGGCCAGAATTAGAAACTCTTACTATTACCGTTTTAAAGATATTTACATATTAATACAAATTTTATATTGGCTTAGGATCGCCAAGTTGAAGTACACATTTTAAACGCTTGTATTGGTTTGTAAATCGGCTTAGTTGTTCTCGAGTTATAAAATGACGAACATGAGACAACTTATTTTTATATGTACATATATATAGATTTGCTTATTCTCTGTGAAAGACTCAGTGAAGTATTGGTTGTATGTGTCAAGTTCTTCACAATGGCTTTTATCATGGTTGGCGTATATACATATTTAATATATTTACACATATTAAAGAAAACAAGCTAAATATTTCTTTACGGAAATGTCGAAAAAGGACTACGACTCGACAACATGATAAAGGTCTATGTGCTTAAAAATTCTATAGGGTTATTCAAATATGCTTTGAAAACCAAATTTAGGTACTCTTATATCTATAGTATGTCTTGGAATTAAAAGGGCCAATGTTATTATTTTGATGTTTTCAGTAGATAGTTTTATTAGGATTCTTATCTTACCGTCTTTTATGTTGTTGAAGCAGCAAACGTAACCTAGGACAGCTTCATAAGGGTTTTGCTAGCCAATGTCACTATGAACTCATCTATAATTACAATTATAGAAGCATACATTTATATTTCTGTAATTGGCAACACTAATATCAACAAGAGAAATCTGGCAGCACCATAATAAAGTTTGAAGTTTTTTAGCATAAACGTACTCACTATGTTTTGATGTACAAGTGCTATTTGTTTTATTTACAATGTGTTATGAAAATCAATTTGGTCAAACAATGGAAATTTCAAGAGATGTTCGTTGGATTATTTTTCACAACTTTCGACGTGGATTATCTCAACAAGAACGTGTAGATGAACTAAATTCTTTATCTGGCGATAAAGCACCATCAAAAATCGCAATATATAGCTGGTATAGTGGACACAATCGTGGTCGTAGTTGGGTCGCCGACGAACTCTGTGAAGGTCGATGCAGTGCGTGAACTGATAATGCAAGATCGTCATGTGACATACTGTGAGATAGAGGTATCCTTGCACATTATATATTATATAATTCCGTGAAGGAACATGGGGACTGCTCTCAGTCAATGAGGTGCACCCGATTCTATCTTTAGGCTCATTGAAAGGGACCTAAAGTTTAAAGCCAGCTCCGAACGGCAAGTGCATTTAGAGAAGTTTTCTATAGTAGTAATACCCATAACCAGATACTAGCTAATGTTATGAGGTGATACGTAATTACATATTTCAAATAATACATCTTTCTTAATACTAAAGTTAATTAAGAAATATTCTGAATTCATCTATTACTCATATCAAGTTTATAAAAATTTTCTAACATACATATGTATGTAGATTAGGCTCTGTTTTTACTTTCTTTCAAATAAAACTAAATCATAAAATTAATATACACTTTGGTGCAAATGTGAGCCAATGTAAGCAAAACTTGTATAAATGTTATCCTATTTTTTCTGCTGGTTTTACAAAAAGAAGACTTTTCGATTTCATTTTATTCTAAATTTTGTCCTCTCTTAAAAAACTAAGAAGCATTACTTTAATCGCTTCTCTTATTCAGAATATTACGACCTCTTTAACTCAACTGCATTGGCTCACTTTTGCAGCAGCCAAAAAGTGCCTAATTAACTGTGCATTAGTAATATTAGTTTGAAAAACTAATAGATTGTGCGCACACTAAAGAGAAAAATAGAAACAAAATGTTAATAAAGCCGTTATCTATTAATTCAAAAAATACAGTTCAAGAAAAGGCTAAAAATGGAAATTCAATTCGAAAAATCATAATTTTCATTAAAAAAGAACAGCGGTCAGTGACTAAAATAATGGCTTATTACGAAAATCCTAATCCAGATACAAGTTCTCTAACACAAAATGGAAGTCCGAAAACTATTACTGACACTGAAGTCACAGCCCTTGGACGTTTTTTCTGGTCTATCTGGCATTTGGGCTACCAAGCAAATTGTGTTGCAAAATGCGAAGATTGTCTTCCTTTCGCATTATGTCTTCGATCCGTACAAGTAGACCCACGCCATCTGGGTTTATACATCCCCATAACATAAGAGAACCGCTTCCGTGCTTAATTGTTTGATATACATGAGCAGGATTTGGTGTAGCTAATGGCTTGGCCCAATACCATACCTCCCCAACCGATTGGTATCTATTGATTTTGGTCTCAACTAACCTAAAATATATAGAAAATGTCATACATATTTAAAAAAAGTACTGTATATGATTTGTATATTTCAAGAAAAGATTTTCTCGATTTAACGTTTTTTGGTGATAATTTAGGCTTTTTCTTTTTTATAGAAGCCTTGTATACAACACGTTTAAGAGCCCTCTGAACATCGACACTACAAGCAGAAACTGCCTCTTTCTTTCGTACTATTTATTTTGCCTGAAATGATAGAACGTCCAAGGGCTCTGGGCTCAGTGTCAGTAATAGTTTCGGATTTCCATTTTTTGTGCGAAAACTTGTATCTGAATTTAAATTTTTGTAATTAGCAATTATTCTAGGCACTTAGAGCTGTCCTATTTTATAAATAATACGACTTTTCGAGTTGAATCGCCATTTTTAGCCTTTTCTAGAACTGTGTTTAATCGAATCATATCAATCACCAATTTTTTCACATTAAAGCACCGATAAATAAGTATTTTTGGCTGGCGCAAAAGTGAGCCAATGCAATTAAGTTAAATTAATGGGTATATACTGGAGAAGAATTATTAATTTTGTAAGAGAACACAAAATATGGAATCAAAAAAATCCAAAAAATCTTCTTTATGTAAAACAAGCAGAAAAATAGGAGAACATTTACACAAAAATTTTTGCTTACTTTGGCTCACTTTTGCATCACAGTGTATATACATACATACATACATATATACGTACATACATATCAATAATCTCGTTGTGAAAGATGGAACAGCAAAAATCTGTTTAACGTTAAGACAAAACTTAAAAAAAATATTTTTATAACCAGAGAAACTAAAGAACAACCATAAAACACTGAAAATGACAAATGGATGTTTGCCTGTCGGTAATTTTATTTCTTCTTGCTAAAGATGCAACATCAGTGGCGTTTTAATCAAAACGTCATTGTTAGAACTTCTAGAAATTTCCACAGCAGTGTGGCATGATTGTTAACCCGCCGCCGATGGTTAAAAGTGCAATGCAATTCCGAATAACCGCCAACATTTTGAACAAAAAATTGATAGCATTTTAGACGCATCCTATTGTTCATAAATATAATACCCGTTATAATGATGATGATGACGAAGCTAAAGCTATAGTTGTTGCTACTGCTACTGCACTTATGTCATTTTAGTATCTGATTTGATGGCCTTTTCTGGCAACATCATGACGATAGTCACGACAATGATAAAAGCTTTCTCTTGTTGTTTTTCTTTTCTGTGTTTTTGTTGTGGTAATTGTTTGCTAGTGTTGTTCCATGTACATACAAACATATTTCCCTTCACTTGCAGATATCCATAAAAATATGTATGATGATAACGATGCTGACAACTTTTACAATAAAAATGATATGATTGTTGCGCTTAGGTTTCCATTGCATTTTCCACTGCATTTTCCACTTGCCAAAACAGTTTACTTTTTAAGAATAAACCGAAACGTACATTTTTTGTTGTCGCATTACTCATATTCCAAATTTTCTTTACTTTTGTTTTTCACATTAAGTACACATTATGTACACTGAACAGAAGAGAACAAACACTAAGTTTTAACATGAAATTGTACAGAGATTGAATACTTTTATAAAAAATTATTATGAAGTACATACATTTGAAATATTATTGGCTGAACAAGTTATCCGATTTCTTATGAAGCTACTCTCTACTTCTAAAACTCAAGCAAGACTTTTTCTCAAGGGGTAATGTTCATGGATGTGTCTGCATGTATTTTGTCCACATTTCTTTTTAATATTGTGTTGGACACAATTATTATAGCTGCGTCTATGGCTTAAATGGTCGGCTGGAAGACCTTGGCTATAATAATTTTAAGGACTCATGAGTTGACTAGTGATCAGTTTAATTTCACTAAAGACTCCCGTCCAATGCACTTGTCATTTAATTGAATATTATGTTCTAGTAGAATATGTATAATAGTACAGTTATAAATACATAGTTAGTACATTTATAAGATAATATATTAAAATGTTAAATGTTTTTTATTAGAAATTGTTCGCTGACTTACCAACTTCTATTTGCCTGAATTGGATGATATGGAGGCGAGCCACATGTGGTGTTTACAAGTTCAACATCCAGCATTAGCCTGTTGAGAACATGGCCATCAGACGTGGAAGTGATACGAACTGGCCACTTAGATCGTGCAATTGGATTCCGTACGACTATTTCTTGCTGGGTTTTCTTAATTCTCAGGCTTATGAAAAAAAGCTTCAAGCCACATTGTTTATCAAATTCAACATAACCCACAACATCGGTTAAACTCAGCCTGATTTATGCGCTGAACTCAGGAAAATTCAAAATTTCAGATGCGCGCTACCCAACAAAGCTACGGCGGGCGTTTACACGATGTTATATTTCATACGTTATGACATCAATAGACCCTTCAAGATAGGAAACACCTAATCAGAAACCCTTTATGAATGCATTACTAAAGACACTTTGAGGGAACTGTTAATAGTCAGTAAATAATACAAACCAAATACAAGCATAAGTTAAACTTTAGTGATAGTGGTGAAAAAATCTCAAGGCAAATAAGAAGAGTCTTTTGCAAAAATCTATTGAACAAATATTTGATACGATATCTAATATTTTGTATTTCTTTCAAGTTTAGTTTAATCCAAAATCTATTATTTTGTTTGCACACAAACGGGCCTGACCTTTACAAAAATTTAATTATTATAATTCAAAATTATATATAAAAAAATAAGTTGCCGTATGTTCGTCATTTTATAACTCGAGAGCTACTCAACCATCAAATACTGTACTTGTTTTTAAAGGCTCTCGATTTAAATTTGTTAAATGTTAAACATTCTACCAGGACAATGACTCCAAGCATAGTCTTGGATTGCATAAAATTGGCTACTATAAAGTGTCCATAAGTAATGGACAATTCTACTCAGTTTCCAGACTTAAATGTAATCGAACATTTGTGGGCAAATATAAAAAAGGAAGTAACCAAACGAAGTTCAAAAAAGATTTTACCCCTGATGGAAGTCGTAGTAGAAGAATGGTACTATATTGAAACCGGAGTTTATAGTATCTTGTTTGAAAGCATATCACGATCAGTGTTGCCGATTTCTGTGTAAGTACATAAGTGTAAGTAAATAAGACAAAAATTTTTTCTTGAACTACTTTTGAACCATAAAATTTTTATGTAATTTTGTTTCTACAGTATTTTATAGTAATAAATTTTCAATCAAGAGTTGATTGATCATACAAATAAAATGTATATATTTAAATATGTGGATGTAAATTCGGCTAATTTAATTTCCCGCTTTCCCGTTATTACTTTGTGGGAATTCCGGAAATTTTTTTTTATATATAATTAGTCTTGAAGTTGAAACATGTAAAATATTTTGTGTAATAATACCACGTAAAAGTGGAGCAGTTGAAAAAAATCTCCAACAAAACCTTGCTTAAAATAGTACAATTTAGTATTTGAGAAATGTAGTCGTCACAATTACATATGTACATATATGTTGTCCGAAAGCAAAGGTGGTGAGTGAGAAAACTGCATTTGTAGTAGTGTGTGTTGAAGGAAAAAATTAACAAAGTATAAAAGGAAAGAAATAAACAATTTTCCCGCTTGACCACGAAATTCGATAATAACAACACCTTCAAACGTTTGGCAAGCATTTATTTGATAAAACATTCGAAAACGACTATTGGAAGCGAAACTGCCATACATTTGGCAGTGGTAGATACTTTATATAAAAAACATTGTAACAGTAAACTTTTCAGATTCTTTGGTAAACATTTTATGATATTTTTGAGTGGAATACAATAAACAATTCACGAAAAAGCCCAACAAAAAATGATATGCTAAAAAATATGCCGTTTTAGAACAAGAAGGTAAACGGGTCTTTGTTTAGGCGTTATAATTCAGTAGAATTTAATTGTACCTATGACTTAAAAGTTTCTTCTTTAAAATAAGTCAATGAATAAGCTCTCTTTGTCTTAGAAATGGGTAACATTGTATGAAAGAAAATGTAAGTTTTTTAATCCTGGAATCCTACCCTGAGCACCCTGATTGATATTTGAAGTTAAATATGCTGCACGTCTTAAAGCCAATACAATTGCCGGTGGAGACACGGAGTAAACGAAGGACATACCTATTGATGATGCCATTGTAGTTGCTTTGTGTCATGAAATTAAATTAAATACTTCTTCTATGGGAAGCAATCTTTTTTATTGCTTGTGGTGGGATTCACGGGAATCCCGGGAAGAGAATTTTTTCCTTTTTTCCGGGAATGGGAAAAGTGAGGAAAAAACCCTAATATATATGTATGGGTTTATTAGATTTAAAATCTATTTCTTCTTGTTTTTAAAATGATTAGGGGCAAATGAACACCTATGTGAAAAACCTCTATATTGAAGTATTTGGTCAAATCAGAAAAAGTTTAAATTTTGATAATAAATTGTACATAATTTTACAAATTATTCAGAAAAAGTACACACAATATTATTAAGTTGAATTAACCAAAATTCATTTACAAAAAAGAAATTGATGATTAAAAACTGAAACTAATACGATTCTGACAATAGAAGTTTTTAAAACGGTCTCGATGGGACTCTGTTTCCTAATTTGAAATCTGTAGTAACTAGTGGAAATAATTTGTAGCGAATTAAAATTAACAAAAACCCATAAAAATCGTTACAAACAAACACGAAATGTATTTTGTGTAATTTAAAAAATTTTGAATAATTTTTAGGCCTTGTTTGTGTAAAATTAAATTTGGAATCTGGTAACACTGGCGAGGGCATCTTCAAGCTATGATTGCAAGCGATGAAAAGTGTTCCAAGTACCGACAATATATTTATTTCAAAAAACTTACTATAACAAATATACGAGTATTGTCCCATTTTGAGTGTGGGCTTCCTTCAGTTTAAGCAGTTTAATTATAAAATGTTTAATTTTAGTGTTTTTTTTTTACAATTGGTCAATAAATACAGTATGTATAATAAAAAAGTTGACGATTTAAAGTATGGTTTTGAGAATTTTATTTGTGTCCCATTTTGAGTATGAGTAGCTGTGTATATAATTTTTGAAGTCTATGTAGCTATACATAGATATTATCTTATCTTAAAATTTTTATAGTGTCTTCCTTGAAGGAACTATAAGCTACATTTTATATTTAAATTATATAATTAAGAAAATAATTAGCTTAGGAGTATAGAGGCACGACGGGTTTCTAGAAAGTTTACTTATATACGATTAAATAATGGCAATAAAACATGCTTAAAAATATTTGAAAATATTCTCAAATTATTCACTAAATATTTTTAGCAGCAATAAATGTAAAATGTTTTTTAATGAATGCGTACTTGCATTTATAAGTATTTCCATAAATTTATTTAAAGCATTCGTATATAAGCATTCATTTAGTATTCAATTGCATAATGAATGCACATTTAAAATATCCCTTCTATACTTTTACCTTCACTATCTCTTTCTTTCATACGAACGTGAATGAAAAACGAAATGTAGAAAATGATGACAAAGTTTCAAAAATGATTGACAGGATACTTGTATGATGTTGTTGTTTTTATTTCCCTAAATACCAAACACAGCAACATAAGTACTACAATAAAAACATTAAGACAAGTATGTGTGTGATACAACTTATATCGCTCACATAACAAATGATTTTGTTTGTCTAAAGTATGAGTGAGTGTAAGGGTATTTTGCAAGTGCATTAGCATATTGTGTGTCAATGCAAAATCGTAGAATGATGGTTAAAGAAATATTTTGTTTTTCTCATTTTACATCCAAAACAAAGCCTTTTACACACCAGCTACTTATTGCCAATAAAGAAGCAGCAACAACCAGTAAGAGGAAACGCACCTGTTAAGCGAAATACTCATACTATAACGTACTCATACTGTAACGTATGTGCAAGAGCCATATTTATATATATTACTCCTCTTCCTATTACAACCATACTTACTGCACTTAAGTGCTATGTATATACATATGCATATAGCATCTAAATATATATATATTTTCACTTTAATTAAAAATATACAAATTTTTTCAAAAATATTCTTCTTTAAATCAAAAGGAAAAAGCAGCATACTTGCTATATAAAGAATTTAACGGTATAAATGAATTGTATTACATTTAGCTCAAGCTGTAAGAATTTGGCGAAAATATTGTAGATATCAGTACTTAAAAATTTCTTAAATTAAGCATCAAATTTATAGGAAATATTTTCGATGTATCAAATAATTATGTTTCCGAAATCTTTTATTAAGTAAAAGTAAGGTTCGGGTAATTCGGAGTTATTTTCTTTGTTGTACATACCAACGTGTGATGAAATAGTCAATAGAGAGGTCATTGCCTTCTAGAATTCTGACGTGTTAGCATTTAAATACTTTTATTTGTAATAAATTTTAGGAGTTTTAATGGGTTTAACACATTTAACGTTTGAGTTCTTTCTAATTGGATCAAAATAAAATAAACACCAGGTTGTTGTTTATTTCATCACTTTATCTTTATACAGTTTATCTTATAATAATACTTTTATTTGCGCCTAAACACGACCTTACTTTATGATTGCAAACTTTTAACAATGACTGACGTACGTAGGAGAGTTCCGGAAATGTCTCAAACGCTCTCACATCCCCTTTTTCATGTTCGTTTATTTTAAACATGTAAGATTGTGTTATCCAAAGATGGTGGAATTGGCAGTGCTGTCAAATACATAAATCAGTACAGCAGTACCAGGTTAACACATTTTCAACTTTGACGCAAACTTATAGACAAAAATCCCACAATACAGTCCCTGATATGGTGTATTTCCTTTTTAGTCAAAGCACTACGCGACGTAAATTGATTCTATTTCACTCACACCTACATGCGCTGACACATTTAACAAAAATAACAACAAACTCTCAGTCTTTCTAAAGAACACTCAGCGAAATGTTTAATTAAAGGTGTTTTTCTACACATAAATGTTTAGTTTTTAACGTACGTTGTCATGTTGCACAACATATGACGTAGCAAAACATTTTAACTCATTTATAATTAATATACAAATTTATTTCATTGGTATTTGTTAAAAAGTGCTTAAATTTACGCCAAATATACATCAATATTTTAAAAAGATATTCATGTTTATACTTCTTTTCTCTAAGTGCATTGACTATGAGTTCTATCATACAATCAAACAAATAAAATAACAATGCATGTGTTTTACGAGCCCTGCTTTAAGATGAAAGATATGTGAGAGAAAGATTTTACGGTCGTTATACTATGCATATACATAAATCTTAATTGCGCAATTAAGGAATTTTACCTAATTAAGGCTTTAATTTGTCTCAGTTTACCATACAAAGGCACAATTAACAAATTGCGGAGCTAACACGGAGTAGTAATAAGGAAATATTATCAAAATTAATGAAGAAACAAATATGTATAAATATGTACTAAACTACAATATTTTCTTTTAATTTTACACTCTTTTCAATGTCAAAGTTCTATTCATTTTGTTCCAAATTCACAAGTTCAAGTTTTTAAGAGCAAAATCCATCTTAAACATTTCCAGCTGTCAAATGCTAATTTAAAAACTAATTGACTCAATTAAAATTTAAATACTATAGCTTGTCAACTAAATCTTTGCACGGTAGAACAAATGTTAAAATCCTATTTTCGTTTGAGAACTCCAATAACAAATTCTTAACATGTTTGCTTTTTTTGCACACATTCTTTGTTTTTTTAAGCGCGGGATATGGTATTGTATACAGACCTGAGAACAAATCAACGTTAGACCAATATTGTATTAGTTAACACTATGTAGCCTTATCTACATACGATAACGTGTTTTTCATTAAAAATTATAAATCGAAAAAATTCCAATAATTTCTTATATTTTTACTTTGTGCGCAAAGACAGCCTAAAAATCAGGTAAGGATCTTTTTTTGCGGTTGAGGTCTATTTTAGAAATGATGACGTCTAATAGTCCTTAACAAATTCAATAAAGGCATGCGTGCAAAAAAAGACATGTTTAGAATTTGTTGTTGGAATGGAAATATTAATATACTAAGATTAGTGACAAATTAGATAAACATATATGTACATACATATATTTGTATATGTCTGAACGTGGTATTGAGAGCAAATAAGCTTTAAGTCGGTACTCTTACCAAATCTTTATACAACCCATATACCAAATTTCAAATTAACTATGCTTATAAGAAAAATAATGTAGTACAGTCGTGGTGGGAACACGCCGGCATTATTATGCATTGTTAGCTACTATAAATCGGTGATCGGAGCAGACTACAATTACTTCGATTGAACCATGCATTTTAAGAAAAACGGACGGAATATAAGGACAAACATGATTAAGTTATTCTTCTACATGAAAACGTTCGACCTCACGTCGCTTAAGTTGCCAAACGATGAAATTGATACATTTTTATTTTGACAAATTTGTTAACTCATTATCTTTGTTGAGCAAAAAAAATGGATTTAATTAGTTTGTACTCTCAATACTTATATTAAACTTATTTTTTTTTTTGTATCTAATCTACGAAAAACTTTAACAAAAAAAAACCCGCGTGGATTTTCTTAAATATAACACTCAATAAAACCCCGGTGGGTTAAATTCGTTTATTCAGTGGGTTGCCAAGCCACTCTTTACTCTTTGTTTCGGTGGTTGCAAATGACTTGACCAAGTTTTTTGTCAATAAACTATAGAACCTCTATAGCAAAGGAACTGGATGAAAAATACCATTATTGAGCTAAACTTAGTTTGTCTAATATTTCCACTATTCATTTCTAATATGGATTTTACTTTGGCGCTGTTTTATATGAAACTATATTATCTCACATAGCACCAAACTTTAATTTGTTATGATCGGATAATACTTAGCCCTGAGAGAGTTTTATTCAGACTGAAACTTAGCACCAGATAATTGAGATGATTAGTCAATTTATGTACGTGATCAAATGACATTAGTAGAAGTACATACAAAATATAATATTTTTCTCTTAACTTTTAAATAAGAGCATGTATTTTACTGTGAAGCTCATTGACATAATCCTTTGAAAACGTATACATTTTTAGGACCATGAATATTTTGGGTGGTGCCCAATTTACATATTTTTGATATCAAAAATATGCATAGAAAACAATAATTGTTCAAGGAAAAATAAACATATTCTTCGAGTTGTGGTTTAAAACAGATGGCGCTATGTCATGCTAAGAACTTACCACAAGAAAAAATCGTCTAATCGGTCATATTATTAAGAAAGTTCATCAATTTACTGCTATGAATCTTTGACTTTACACCTCTGACTGTTATTATAGACTAGCTTAATGTCCTTGCTATAAGGATGTCAACAATCAAGGCGCGATTGCCCAAACAATGAATCACCTATTGAACAGCCATAAAAGGCTGTGAAAGACTTTAAAGGCTTTAAAGGCTGTGAAATTCGGCTTATCATGTATCCAAAACAAATACAAGTCCTAATATTTTTAGGAAGAAATAAATTCGTTTAAAACAGTCGAAAATGTCGTTAATTGCATAATCAGGTATAGCCTTAATGCTAACATGTGTGTGGCACCCCACGGTTGTGTTGTTGTTTTATTGAATGTCAAACATAATGTTTTTACAATAAAAACAAATATGTTTACATACACATCATCAATTTACATAACAAATATTCCTTTACATTTTATCATAGTATTACACACAGGCATATCTATATACGAGTAAATATAAATTCTACCTCCAATATTATATTGTTTAAATATCTTTTTTCTTTTAAAAGTCATTCAATGCGTATGCATGTGAGAAAAGTATGTTTCACGCATAATTGTGTGGGTGTGTAAAGTAAACTTATTCAGTACATGTCGAGAGAGAGATAGTGTTGTTATTCTTCACCTGTTTGCTTATTTGTATTACTTTATACCTGTGATGGAAAATGGATTTTCATTTCGATATTAAAAAAATTTTTGAGAGTCCTTTTTGGATCGCAATATTAACAAATTTTATAAAAACACTAAAAATTAATAATTCGCTCAATTTCCAACGGATTTATAAAAGCAAAGCAGCATTTTGTTTCCAGCTAAACATAACTTTTCATAGGTTCAGAAATAGTACTGCTTCTATTTATATAAAATAGCAAGAACTGAAGCCGAGGTTCGAAGTTTATAAAAACTTTGATGCCGAACCCCTTGAACCCATGTTAGAAATATATCACATGGTTCATAAAAAAAATATTAACACAAATAATATACGCATTATTTGTAAGGAAAAAGTACAATCTTAACACAAAATAGAGTAAAAAGTGTAATCATCTTTTTCTGTTCAAAAACTTACAACTGGGAAGAAAGATAAGTCTTATAGAAGAGGCAATATCTTGTTCTTCAAAAGGGTTATTTATCTCATATTCTTTGAATGCAAATGTCACCGGTTCAATTGATAGCTTATTTAAAAATTAAATAGCAGCCAATATACGTTGTATGTATGAAAAATATTCAAGTTTGGGAAAATAAAAAAAATTTATTATAGACGCTTTTACACTATTCTACAAGGCTTAAGATATTTATTGGATTTTGTAAGACAAAAATTCATTGGTTTTCGCCCGACTCTCAGAAAAATAAAACAGAAAGTTTGCTCATTACATTTTGATTTTACACACGTCATATAAAATGAAAAATCTTTGTAGTATGCAATCAGCTGTTCAGAATAAAAAAATAGTTTGTTTATTATTACTATTTGTTTTACACTTTTATTAATTATTTCTAGATACTTTAATGAAAACTAATTTCTATTTAATTTATATTTTATAGATTTAAATTGAATAATAAAAAGCCACTTGCCACTTTCATATCTAAAATATTTTGTTATTTATTTTTTGTTGATAGTTTTTTATTGATAAATCAACAGCTGTTTGCAGGGATGGGAAAGTGGATACGATCTTGCTTTTGTTTTATAAATTTTTCTTACTGTGCAGCATTTTGAATTAATTTTTACAACAAATACATGTAATATATTTATAATTAAAAGGAATACTTGAAATTACAGGTTTATTTTTATTATTTCACAATTATATGTCAAAAGGAAGAAACTGTAAATTTATGTGAAATTAATTTAAGTTTCCCATTCCTGACGTTCTCTCTGTGCTTCAGTGAAAATACAATTCTGATCAAATGAAAATACTTATTATTTAGAAAAATTTCTAAAAATGATAAGAGGCATACGACTGTCAAATTTCTATCCGTATTTTTCGACATTTCATTACATATTGTTTTCACACTATTAAATTTTCTATATTATTTTGAGTTTTTGACATGTCGTTATACTTAGTGGTATAGAGTCAAACCACCTTAAGGAGGTAAAATCAATTTGCTATCTTGTTAGGACTCTAATACATATGGGGCTAACTAGTATTTCTCGGTAAGGAAATCTTCTGTCATCTCGACTTGAACTTACTAAGATCATCAATTTCAATACTGCTTCATATCAGTTCTTCCATACGCCTGCGAATTTTGGAATGCAATGTATCACAACATATGTAAGTATCATCCAAGTATTAGGTTACTGCTACTTAAGAACAATTCTCAGGTTATTTTTGCCAAGCATCATATAAATAAGCAACTTCAACTTCAAAGCGATCAACGACCAATTAATATCTAGATACTTGACCGCAAACGACGCTAGATTGGTCTCATTCTGCGCAGACCTCACAGGTGACACTGTCAGAGGGGCTATTGATTGGATTGCCCAGAGTAACACGTGACATATTGGCCGTTAAACAGGTGTACTTAATGATGAAGTCAACCGAAGTAGTCTAAGCTGGAGTGAAAAAAAACATCTTTCATCAAACAATACCAAATGGAGGAAGTTCGTGATTGCCCTTTGTTATTTATGGAAACAAATTAGCTTATTAGTGCATGAAGGCAAGAAAAACTAATTTTTTACACGTAGTTTTTGGAGCTGTTTCGAATTACAAAAACAGATTCTTGTTGTATTCGATTATGCATATCAGAAAAATAGTGAAATTTTTAAGGTATGTATGAACGGGTCCTAAAACGTCATTTGCAAAGCAACCGAACAATTTCATGGATTCCTAAACGCAACCATGCAAACATTTATAAATTCACCCGTTCCTAAATATATTGTAAAAGTTTTAACTGCGCAAACAAAAGCAAACTGTGTAGTAAAAATGTAGTCAATGCTTTTTGTTTACAATTCGAAATTTAGTTCAAATTGAAATAATAATACTACAGAAACAGCAACTGAATTAGCTTACAAAGTTAAGATGATTTTGCCCCTAAATATAACAAGTATGCAAATTTTTTTTACAAAGCAAAACACAGTGTAATTTGCTTTGTATTGATCCAGTAGTAATACTGTATCGCTACACTGCATTTTGACGTTGTGGAATTCACCCTAGTTTATCTATTCCTTGAAGCATTTAGTAGTCCACAAGCCTTTACTCCTGTAAAAAAATACGAAAATATTTTTGAAAGTTTCAAATTTGTTATGGTGGTACTATTTGTTTTTTAAATTTGAATAGTATCACGAAAAGTACGACCGTATCAACTTTTCCATCACTGCTTCATACGCTGATTGAATGAATTTACGATTCAATGGATGTTTGAATGTTATATATACGTGCGTTTACACAAGTAAATGTCGTTCTTATTCCGTCAAATAATTCACTTTTGTTCTCTTTTTTGCTGAGTTGAATGAGTGAAAGAAATTTTATCAACAGGAAATATTTCTTTGTATTTTTAAAGTTATATTCCGGCATACGTCATTTGCTTTTGTTTTTTAATTTTTTTATTGTTTTAGTTTTATTTCTTATTGTAAACAACCAGACGCATTGAATTTCCTTTCAATCTATCAGCAGCATTTAAATTCACAATAACATACATAACTAAAAATAGTATATGAGCAAGATGTGCTAAATAATGTCGCGTGTAGGTACATACATCCCGAAAATAGTATAGAATCCTTGAAAAAGGACTACACCGAATTTTCGTGGAATTTGCCCTTAAATGAACCAAAGCAAGATTGGTGGTTTAAATTTATCATTGTAAGCCTTTGCGTTATCTTTTATGGATTATCTAACACTATTGCAAATTTTGATTAAAAAAAACCGCCAAGAAAACCTAAACGAGCGATTGGAAAAGATTTTGTATCGACTTTTGTGTTAATAAATGTAAAGGGTGTGTTTTTATCTTATCTGATGTTTCAATTACTGAAACTGAATTGTACGCTTCTTTTTAGTAATTTATTCTTCAAATTGTGGAAGTTTATTTAAAAATTTAATGCTTTGCTCGACGTACTCTTATAGCAGAACTTTGTAAAATTGATACGCCAAAAATAGGGTGAAAACAATCAAAGACAATTATAATTTCATTCAATAATTTATTTATTCCTTTAAGTGATTATTTACAAAATTAACGGTCTGACCCACGAAACCGAACGTTATCGTTTCGAACTACAAACAGCTGATTTGCTGCTCACTAATGCTCTCTAGTTGAAAGAAAATTAATGCGATCTGTAACGTAAACATTTAAATACAAAATAGCATATTTATTATGTTTTACTAATACAAATGTAAAAATCACTCTTGTATTTTTATTGTCACTTGTGTTACCAAATGCATACTAGAGCACTGTGGTATGCTTTTTCTTGTACCTGGTTTCGCTGCTGGGTATGTGGTTCCTGTAAATGCTTCAGAAGAAAAAAATTATTTTCATAAGTTTTTATTTATTTGATCATTTGTTTATTAATTTACTTACAGTATGAAAAAACAATATTCGCGCACCTTTTCAAAAACCAGTTTTCAATAAAATAATAATATATTGTTACGGTTCAACCTTTTTAAAACGTTCGAGTTGTTTTTAACTGTATCAAAATAAAATAAACTCCACGTTGTTGTTGTTTTACAGCTTTTATATCCTCACTTTATCTTTATACAGTTTATCTTAATACAGCAACTTATTTATCTTGCACTTAATATTCGTTTATACAACACTTTTATTTACGCCTCAAGACGTTATGACTGCAAATCGATAACTAAATCGCACTCTACGCAATGCGCCACCTTTTATAGCAATTCATTATCAATTTCGAATATTCTTGCAGTTACTACAAATTTCTATATTTTTACGTTAAATTCAAAAGATGTAAAATTATAATACCCAAAAAGGAATCGAATTGGCAGCATCGTTAAACATTAATAGTGGTAGCACTCTTAACAGCGCAAACAATTAGGGCAGTAACAGATACGCAAAAGCCTTGACACAAACCAATAGAGTTTATAGCTAAAATCCCTGATGTGATGTATTTTCTTTTTAGGCATTTTTATTTTCGTAACAATATTTTATACGATTTAACAAATAAGAGGCGTTATTTTTTAATACAAATAAATGTGGACATTTTAATCATAATTTTTCTAGAATAATAACGTTTACAGGTTTTACTGCCAAATTCCAGTGGTACCACAGCTACCTTTTTCATTGTACAATTTAAACATTTAAGCGCTTTTTTGTATATTGGGGATTTATTTATAGAATTAGGATATGGCAATCCAGTTATTTATGTATTTGGAATACGTTTGAAACGTAAAGCCAAGCGAACGATAACTCGAAAGAACGTGAGTGACTGCCTTTCGTTCCAATAAATTTTCTTTCGACAACATGGGCCAGGCTGTAAGTCTATTTATATGTAATAACGACGTATTTCCCCATGCTACGTATGGACTTAAACAAGTGCTCAATCTTTTAGAATTTGCGCATTTTATCGGAAGACCTGTGATCTTCACTAGATCTCCTGCAATTGGGTCAGTCCTAATAATTTCCTATTTACTGTATTTCCTTTGCGGTATTTTACATTTTTCTCGGCTCATGAGACTGATAACATTTGATACATCTGAATTGCTTATTGCTGAAATATTTTTCTCGTTAAGCAGAGCAGTTCGTTGAATCCTAATAAATTTACAGTTTTTCTGCTGGTGGCATAGATAAGGGATCTTCTGAATAAATATAATCTTGTTTATTATATTTTTGGGTTATGCTGATTGATGCGCAAGCTGTCATCGATAATGATCTGGTCTTTGTTTTTCTAGGTTGGTAGTTACAGCCCTATCATTAATATTAGGTGCGTTCTAAGATATTTATAAAACCCTATATTATTGTCAAATTTCAAATTTAAGGAAATACAACTTATAGGGAACAAAAGGGAACAAGAAAAGTAAAGCACCCATGGATAGGTGAAAGTGTCCTCATTTATCTAATATATACTTTTGCTGAAGTATTTTGCCGTCTGTAGAACACTATTTTCATTTAATGAATTTACTCCAGAAAAATTTAATGCTGTTTTATATTTGTGCTTTAGGTATTTCATAGTTAACAACAGGTACTCGTAGTCATTAATTTTTCTACTCTAATCAAAGGACACAACAACAATAACACCAATTTCGGTAGAGGTACAGCTGCAAGCTATACTAGATCACACATCGAAACGCCTACTACAGTCAATAAAAGGAGATGAATTAAAGAAATATGGAAACCTAAAATTCATTTTTTTTTTTATAAATGGGGAAGTGATGGCTCTTTCGGAAAAAAACAAAACAAACAAGCTTTGATGAAAATATTTCGGATTCAGATATGTTCTTGGTATCATTTGACCCTTGTGATTAAAAAAGATTTTGGAAGATTCAGAGCCTTCGACTAGCACAACGCAAACGAAAGCTGTTTGGAAAAATAAGGCAGCATCTTTTACAAAATACTGCAGGCGAAATAAATTTGAAATGAAAAAAGAAACTCATGATATACCATTAACAAGGAAGTTAATGATATCAAGGCCCACATTGTAAAACTAAAGCCATTACAATTAGAGTTAGATGGACAGAAAACTGAAGTAAGCTTCAAATTAATGCTAACAATGATAAATGGAAAAGTAGGCCAGGCTTTGACTAACACAAAGGCTGCATCCAGCTGCCTCATATGCCAAACAACGTCAAGTCAATTAAATCAAGTCCCGGCATAATCATTATATAATACTGATGCATATGAACTTAGGTTATCTCCGATAGATACAATAATACGATTCATGAAACAAATTCTGAAAATACGTTATGATTTGGATTTCAATCTACAGGATCGATAAGAAACTACGTCACTAACAATGAGTTGAGAAATTTGAAAAAGAAACATGTTCAAGGTGAATATTGAAAATATTGATTGATGGCAAATATGATAGCAATACCGAGGGAAAGAGCATCTAAAATAACAGAAGTTGATTTAAATCTTATTTGGAGATTTAAAATAATCCTAGAAGCACTTGTGTGCAATCAAAAGATTGACTCTACAAAGCTTGGAGTTTATACTAAAGAAACTGCAGAAATATATACAAACAAATACCCATGGAGAAATATGTCCGCAGCAGTTCACAAAATGCTTTATCATGGAGAAGATGTCATTAAATAACATTTGGTGCCACTCTGAGATCTATCAGAGGAAGCTCAGGATAAAAGGAATAGCGATTACTGATTTTATAGAATGCACAACCCGAAAAACGTCAGGTCCGTTCATGT
The DNA here is from genome assembly GCA_023159175.1 of Wohlfahrtia magnifica. Taxonomy (NCBI): domain Eukaryota; kingdom Metazoa; phylum Arthropoda; class Insecta; order Diptera; family Sarcophagidae; genus Wohlfahrtia; species Wohlfahrtia magnifica. Next base: position 497,276 of record JAKWBJ010000145.1, on the reverse strand, counting down.
TTAGTATTCAACATCAAAGGAAAGTGGAACGTCAGGACTTAGATGAAGAAGTCAAAGAAATACTACAGGACAGAAATAATTCAGAACAGGATTTGAAATATTTGACCAATATTCAAAATGTATCAAATGAATAACAATTTTAGATACCATTATATTATATGTCCATTAAAAAAAATACTAAAATGTTTTAAATATACAAATTCCATTCATGACTTACCATATCTCTGACATTTGACTTATTACACCGACAAATGATAAGTATATGAAATGAAAGCTTCGATATAGTAAAAAAGATCATACATGACGGAAATTTGATTTACCCGCTAGTTTCCGAGATAATGACAATTTTGTAAACGATGATCCATTCATTCCATTAGAACTTTTATTTGATACCCATATTGACATGTTTGCTGATCAAAATTCCGCGATATATCCCAGTAAAATATTGGAACTTATAAGCCTTTATCTTGGGTATCAAGCTTTGCTACTGCAAAATTCTTATATAGTAGTATTAACGCGACCACGATTGCTTGTCACCCAGGGATCTATATTTAAACCAAGTCAAAGGTTCAACTTTGAACTTAAATTCCTTAATAAGGACTCAATTAATATTCATCGGCTCAAAAGTTACAGAATTTTGGTCAGTAAAAAACGATTTTCAGCCACTGTGCGCCTTTGACCAACTGACTTGGTTGTTAGATTTCTTTTGTTTATATACTCGAAAATTACTCTTCTGTGGAAAAGTTCATTGCACTAAGCATGCAGCAATATACACGTACATAGATACATCGATGATATATGTTGATGTCTTTGAATGTTGTGACACTAAACAAGGTATCTGTCTGCAGTGCAAGAGATATTTCTCTGCGTCCGATTTATTGAAAACGTGAAGAAGACATTGATTTCTCAAAGCTTTACTATTTTTAATGCATACAATTTGATGTTCAGTTTCGTGGATATTGTGTTCAATTTCCAACCTCTAATGAAGCTGAATAAATTCTGCCCTAGCCTCTGCCCTAGCTTACATATTTTCAAAATCGGTGGGGTGGGATAATTTCACTTTTTCTTTCATCAGTATATTCGTTTGCAAATATTTTGGTTTTTTCTTTTCCTGAATCATTTCATCCAATATTGACTCGCATTCACTTAGGCTCATGTCGCTAGCTCCCATATAGGAGCCATCTTAAAAACATACCCTTAAAGAATTTACTTTTTAAGATCAAAGAATAGATGTTTACTTACGTTTGTGTTCCTTAAAAATTTTTTTTCATTTATTTATACCAAGATTAACATGTTTCAAATTTATTCAAAATACAATAAAAGAAAAATTAAAATAAATAAATAAAGAATAATTTATATATGTGAGAATTAAAAAATATCACTTTAATTTATAAAAAATGTTGACAATTTTTATCCAGCCCTTCCATTAGAAATTCGTTTACTATGAAAAGGCAAATTTGTGATGCGTCCTTTTTATGTTACTGTAACGAAAAAGTAGTAATAAATAAAAGCGAGAAATATAAAAATGATATAAAACACAAAGAATTGTATTTAAAACATAATCTTTAAAAAAATATGTTAAAGTTAGGGAGTGGCGTGGTTTAGTGGTTAGAGCGCACAAATAACAACACAAGCTATCCAGGTTAGAGCCCCAGCAGAGAAAATGACGGAAAAATTTAAGTGTGGCTTCGAGTGTTTAACAAAGAGACTTCAACTCCAGACAACCCCATCTAAAAAATAAAGAAGAAGCCCCTCTTGACCGTCCAGCTTTTACCTCTGGCCATGATGACAAACTTCAGACGAAAGATATGAAGAAAACGCCAGCTACTTAAAAAAAAATAGCAATGCTAAAGTAAAGATCACCACCAATTAGCAAGGACATTCGCCACTAGACAACCATATTAAGGAGGCAACAGTAGATTAATCAATCCACTTAGCTTAAAAGATCAAATTGATTAATGAAACTGAAACAAAGCAATGGATGCTTTGTGGAAAGACAATATGTTCCTAAAAGAGTGACAGAGCAAAAAAAGATAATACAAAGGTACAAAGAAAATAATTAGAAATTCTGCGCAGACGCCTGGACTTTGAACCTAGTTAGTTGTAAAATAACATTGACTATAAGATAACAAACCTTACTATTATCCGAATTTTCTGACCAATATACCGGCTAGTTGACAGCATGAAAATGATTTGAAAGGTTATGGATATGCTGTCTGTGGAGTTATCTTTGAACAGATTGGTATCAGACTGTGTAATATAATTTCAGGCTACTGCAGTGTTTCGTAGGTAGAAATTATGTCCATAAACATTGCCACTCGACATATCCAGTATAACGGGCGATCTAACAGCGATAATTTTATATTTACTGATAACAGGGGTATAAGAACCTTTGACAGATGAAGGCTATTCTGAAGTGAATTTTTTAACATAAAGACATTGGCCCATATTCATTGCATGGTTGGCAACCACTGGTTTTTTTTGGTATTATATTTAAGAAAAAAGGTTTACGTAGTTTATTTACAACAAAAATAAGTGAAATTTACGTATTGGGGCTACAAATTTATTTGTTCCATTTTTGAACTCAAAAAGATAATAAAATAACAAATTGATCAAATCACTGCTTATATCTTTTCCCCACCTCTAAGCCAATTTCCAAATCTAGTTTCAGAAAAACTTCTCGTGTTTTGAGGCGCTCTAACTTTGAAGCCGATTTTGTATTTCTTTAAAGGAAGTGATTCGATGACATGTTAAAAGATAAACTCATACCTCTTTATATTGCCTAGGTAGTTTCTGAATGGAGAATCCATGGTTTTTTAACCGTAGAACTAGGTAGTTTTCGTATAAGTCGAATGTGTTCCATATTTCAAAAAGGCCGTTATAGCAAAATGCCATGTAAATAAAGCGCGTATAAAGAGGTGTGAGTGCCGACGAAGCAATGTTCTGAGAATATGCCGAATGCAGCACTTGATCATTTCTAATAATCGTTTTGAACTTTTGCGACATTAGATCGCAAATAATAAAATAACGTAATCATGTCTTTATATTCCGGCCGTTTTTCTCATAATATATGATTCAAACGAAGTAATTGCATTCTGCTTCGCTCACCGAGCTTTAGCAGTTCATAGTACACAATGCTGCCTTAATCACACCAAGAGTACAAAGTTGCACTATAAATACTATAACAACGTTGTTGTATAAACAAACAAAAAATATTATCGACTTGAACGAAATTTGGAAGCAGTTATAAAACCCAATAAAACCAAAAAAACCCATCAATCAACAGTCAATAAAACCCGGTGGGCTGGGTTTTTTTTAAAGCCCGGGTTTTTGCCAAACCTGATTCATAGTCACACACTAAAGTCGGCTCTTGCTAAAGTAGTCTTTAACTTTTACTTTATGTTGAACTGACTTTAAATGGGTGTCAACTACAATTTGCTTAATGTTTATATAGAATTTTTTATAAAATATTTAAATTGAAAACTCCAAACAGGTGGTTTTTATTTACTATTTTTTAAACCTTTAAAGACGAGCAGGGTCTTTTGACCCATTTATGTACCTAACTGCTAATATTTTTTTGATAAATGAATTTTCAAATTGTATGTAAAAGCATAACTATTTCCCTAAAGCATTTCAAACACAAATAAATATAACAACCGCCTAAAAAACGGGTAAGACAATTTTTTTAACATTATTTATTTTTCTGGATTTTTTTGTCGTGACCAATATTGTCAAATTGATAATAAATCGTTATATTTAGCAGCTGTGTATATCATATCTTATAGTTCAGATATTTGAGCAAAATATCCTTCGTTTTGCTTTACATTATATTTATTATTGTTATGTTCCAGAACTTATAGCCATATAATATGGCTGATTTTACGTATCAGCTAAATATGTTTATCTTAGTCCATTCCACACATGTCATAAAATGCAAAAAGATCAACTGGCTTTGGTAAAAGAAACTTTTCTAACTTTATATTACGTATCCTGAATATACAAACAAATTTCGTATGAAGGTTCTGTTTTTTTTTTTCATTTGTTATCATGTTAACAATGGCAATTTTTAGCTCTTAACCTTTTTTCGCCGTCACTCTGATGACCTACTAAGAAAGATTATGACGGTTGGCATGAAGTACTCTTATTACGAAGGATTTTTTTGTATATATTTAATTTAACAATCTTTTTGGATATTTGTTTTTAGGTATATATGAATATGTATGTATCAGAGAATGACAAAAGTATAGTTTTGTGTACTTTTAAAGTATTGGTGGCCAAACATGTATGAGTGAGTAAAGTTAAAAATAAAACGATACCCATATACAACATACTCAAAGCCAGCGCAACTTAAATAACTACAAGTAAGAGTTGTGTGAAGTGTCTGTCCTACCCGCACTTATAAGTGTAAAGTGCTTATGCGCATGAGTATATTTATAGTTGGGTATGTGTATATTTCTACTCGAGTATACACAAAGTATACACAGAGTATATTTCTACAAAATAAAACCTTTCGAAATCGCTGTGATACAGTTAACAAAAATGTTTTAAATTGACATTTTAGTGAAGCTCATATGACTAAATATATATGTGGGCTATTTTCAAAACATTTTCAACTAATAGAAAAGGTTTGATCAAATTAACATCACTAAAAATTGATATGATAAAAAAATTCTCTAATAAATATTTGTATGCTTAAATTTTTATTTAGGATAATTATTTAAATACTTCGCCAGTGTCCAGCCAAAGGCAACTTTTTTTAAAGCTTATGTTGTATTTCGATCAAATTTACAAGATTAGGGCAAACCAAATTTCTTATTAAATTCATTCAAAAATTTACATGTTTGAATTTTTGATAACTTAGTTTATTAAAATATATATCTACTTAAAATAAGACTTAGCCATACAAGCAAAGAACAAATTCACATCTCATTACTACTAACTAAGAAGTAATGGCTGATATACCATATATTACAAAAAATGTTTTTTTATACAAAGAATTTAAATACACAATACTGTTTATTGTTTACGGGTTCCAACCGATAGTTTTTTTTTTCGGTAATAATATTTCTAGCTAAGAAAAACGCGTTCGGATACTGCGCTACTAACAGGAATAGACGATATTTTCATAGTTTTGATAATTTGGGATATTTGATTTAAGCTTAAAGTAGCTGGCTCTGGAGAAGATGGCTGGAAAACTGGTGAAATACTCATCGGGGACCCAGATACTACTGACGTGTGTTGTATTGCTGGTTTTGACTGACATGCGTAAGAAAATTCTGACAAACAAAATTCTTTTATATTTTTTATTTCGTTTAAATGTGAAGATATTGCAGGAGGATATGAAAACAATGCGGATTTATGTAAAATAGTTAAATTTGAACTGCATTTCTCCAAGTGCGATATTATTTTAATCTTGAGAGCCGCAATTTTACCTTCTTCGTTATTTTTAACAATGTAAATCAAATCAACAAAGTTTAATTATATTGTTAGTGAGTAAATCATAAAAAATTCTTAAATTTAAGAACATAATAGTATATAGTAATCTTGAAACTAACTTAAAACTAGAAACTTACAAAACTTAAGTCGAAGAATCATTAGAAAAATATTAAGATATCTAATTACTCTGCAAAAATCTAGTTAACTGCCTTTTAAAAACGTTGGCGTTGTCAATGTTCTGAATATGTCTTGGTAAAGAGTTCCAAAGATTTGTAAAAATGAAAAACTGTCGCTGCGACAAGAGACTTCTGAACCTTTACTGAATTCCCCTTCTTTCACGATTAGATTTATTAAATATAATTTTCTCTTATAAATATGGAGGTTGATGGGATATGATTATCTATGTAAGAAAATCAGGCATCTAAGCTTAAATAAGTTTTCAAAGGTCATATTGTAAAACTTGTTAACATAAAAGGATATGTGTTCCCGACGACTCTTTAGAACTACATACCTAGCTATGTTGTTAAATGCAACCTTAAGTTTGCGAAGGTCTTTACTATCGCAATTCACAAAGATTTCACAACCATATATAAGAGTAGGAAAAAAGAAAGTTTTTGCCAGGAGCATTCGTATGCCAAATGGAGTGGAATCTTTGACAACCCAAAGGTTACGAAGCCTACTATAAATGTTTCCCACTGCTACGCCAATATGATTTTACCATGTAGGTTTGCTATAAAATGTTATACCCAAATTTAAAGCCGAAGTTACAATATCAATAAGTCTTAAATTAATCATTATCGGGTAAGAAACATTAAAAGTCTCGCTAATTCTAGTTAAAACGATACACTTCGATTTAGATGGATTAACACATAGTCCATTAGCCATTGCCCATCATTAACGTTATTAGTGCAACTTATGATATCAATGACATCAGTGCATTTGTAAAGTTGTACATCATCAACGTACACGTGAATATCACAGTTAGAAAGAATATCTAGCAAATCATTAATAAAAGACAAAATAAAAGTGGCTCAAGTACAGAGCATTGAAAAAAACCCCAGGTTGTATTATTATCCGCAAGAATTTCATTGATTTTTGTGTAATTAAAAAAGTTGTCTTAAACATTGCGAAATTCGAATTCCACATTGTAGGACAATTGCTCTTCAAAGTTGTTTCATCATATGCTGCATATTGGCCTTTTTAAAGTATTTTACTATTTTTTTGCAAGCATTTGTAATCCCTTTCAATTCATTTGTAGATTCGAAGGCGTCGGTTAGGACATTAGAAAAAGATGGGTCGAACAGGTCTTGTGAAATCTCTTAGTGCAGTTAAAATATTACTTCCGCGATCTGTTACGAACACCACATTTGATAGATCAGTCACATCGAATTGTTCAAAAAAGTTCTTATTTGTTCTTCTATGCTCTTTTACACATAATATTCGAAATTCACGTGGAAGTATAAAGTGGGACACAAGAAATTTCTCTTAATGAAATCGTCGCTCCATATATCAATTGTACTCGTAACTTCAGCCTCACCATTGGTAATAAGATTCTGTATATGTGGCTTATTTCTTTTTTTCTCTGTGGCCAGCGATTGGGTTTTTCAATTTCCTTGCGCTGGAAATAAAGCTGTCTAAGTCAACATTTTTATCATACTTTCCATCAATTTTTAGACACTATTGAAAAAATTTATGAAAACCGGAGTCTTTAACGCTATTGAAAGGACGACAGTCTTCTATAGTGAGCAAGCACTCTTCTCTTCTATATTTATTTGAATTGGTCTACTGTCGAGAGGCTGTGGATGAACGGACTTATGCTTAATTAAATTTGATGTTTGCTTCTTTACAAATTTAAAAATCTTTCGGCACTCTAGTTTTTCTTAGCACATTGCATACTCCTTCATTTATTTTCTTTAAAATTTCGTCGCAGTTCTCCATTATTAAAACGTGTATTGTACACTTCAAACGTTCAAATGCTAATGAAAACGTGAAAATTCCGATTGACTTATTATTTACTGTTTAATTTTGGGGATTTCCCACATTTTTATTGCCCCATATTTTTGTAGAAAATTTTTTGCTTTCGATCTTCCATGTGTACGAAAATTTTTTGAAAGTGAAATATCGTAAATGTTTTCATTAAGCGTTTGTATATGTGCCTTTGAATATATATTTTTAATGTACGACAATGTTTATGCATAAAATAGGAAAAATTGATTTTTTTTTTTATTTCGCTCCAGTTTTTTAATGACTTCTAATAACAGGTAGTGTTCTTCAATGGGGTTTCCTCAAAAAAAAAAAAAATAAATAAATAAATAAATAAATAAAAAAATAAACAAAACATTGCAATAGATATTAAAAATACAATAACAAACGCAATAACCCTTTGATTTTTCTATGCTGAAGTACCAGATATTTTTTTATAAATGAGTTTTTAATTGCTATATAGAAAATTAGGAATTTCCTTAATGTTTAAAATATAATTTTTCTGTCTTGGATTGTTTGTTGGGCCTGTGACAAAAAAAAGCAAAGAAGAAACACAAACATTGAGTTATTCATCCATACACGCATGTGATATGAGTACTTATTATAGACACGAGTACTTAATGTACTTTCAATATTTTTCTATTCCCATTGATACACATACTTTGAATGCATGTGTGCGCGCACACAATTATTTTTATAGCTATAGCGTCTAACATGGATACAAACATGTTATTTAAGATGGTTGTGTACAGACATGTTTGCTATAAGTATGAAGTGGAATTATATCTGTATGTTGTTAATGTATGGGTATACACAACTCACAAATATATAGATAAGTACTTTGTTTATATACTTTGTTTGTGAGCACTTATTGTCATTCTCTAGTATGTATGTACATATTTTATTTTAACTCTTTCATTATACTTATGTTCTTTTAAGATTCTTCCTAGTTCATAAAAACCCGTAAATAACTAATCAAAAAGAATTGGAGTATAAGCGTATTACAAAACAACTTTTCGAATATATTGAAGTATTTACTCTTATCATGTTGCAATTTTACTCGTTTTTCGACATTCTTGTTATAGACTAAAGAAAAATTATGGTTGTTTTCTTTAATATAGGACGAAAATGTGGAAAAAGGGAACGATTTCGTCGACCATGATAAGGCCTATGTATTGTAATTTGAAAGATTAGTGATGGAATTTTTTTTGTATAGGCTTGTTGTAACAGAATGTTATTAAGTCTTTGTAATTTGCTAAAAAAAAATTCAATTGACTTTTATATATCTCTGCAGATCCCTTGGTGAGCAATTCAGAGTTCTGTCTGGATTGTGAAATCAAATTTATATTATGTTTTATTTTAGAGTTTACGAAATAGCCATACTTAAAGCCTATGATCAGATTATGTAATTCTTCTTTTTTTTAACGCTTGTTTGCTTGCGTTAGGGAACATTGCACACGAAAACGTTTTCCAAACTTTAATTTTAAAGTACTTTATGTCAAAGCGATCATATTCTTTTGATTAGTCCGTGCTTTGGATATTAAAGTGTGAAATATAAAGAAGCCCAAACAGTTCCATTGCGTGTAAAATACTACATTCAATGCTGATGTGAATGCATTGATATCACAGTATTACCCGGGCGTACGAAAACATAATATCTATACTTTTAATGTACATCCATAAATTGATCTACATTATTATTATTATTATTTTTTTTTTTGATTTTTTTGTGAAGAATTTCAAAATAATCGACAAGCTGTCATCGCACAAAAATTAACATGTTGAAGACCTTATTGAAAAATCTTACCTCTGACATGGGGACCGGCATTTTTTTAAATGAGGCCATGTCAAATTAACTAAGTTCCTATATGCAGTATCTCGTCGAGGGACCGGCGAATTGACTACTATACATAAATTGAATTTTAATCAGGTATGTGCAAAAGTAAACATGTAGTTGTGTTAGTGAGAACATAAAAATTACTCTCTCAGAGAAGTAAAGTTGATGTTTTAAAAAATTTAAAAAAAAAAAATCAGCAAGCATCCGCCGCACATATGCATTTCTCGCTGTTTCAGTGACAACTAAAAGCATAATCGTGTGAACTTTTTAAATTATTTTTCCGTGCCCAAAAAAAAAATATGCGTACATCCTCTGCACATGTGCTTTCGTCGTTGTCTCATTGACGACTAAAGCAAGAGCGTAAGGATACGTGTTCTATGTTGTTCTATGAAATGAACATCAATCATTTAAGCCATGCCAACCGGTCCCCAAGTAAAACATGTCCTGTGCCCACCCGTGAGAATGTCGTTGCGGAGTGACCCACCGATGGGCATGCGGTCTTTAATGTGTTAAGCAAACCGTCAATTTGCATTTAACCTAAAATTGCTTTTGTTATAAATGCGTAACGGTACCTTGTATGATCACGAAATTTTAATAGATGATGCCAGTATTGCCAATGAATTTATTTATTAAAAAAGAGAACGAAAATTAAAATCTATGGCGCTTAATATAACTATTTCTGCTATTAGTGCTCGGTATAATGATTTCTGTCGAAGCTGCAATTATGAATCTGCAAAAAATATTTTTCTAAAATTCAAGCCTCTGATATCTTCTTTTTATTGGCAACGAGCATGCTAATTAAAATATTAAAAATATTTTCGAACAAATGTCGAAAAATATGTTTTTTTTCTGTTATCTATATTATCTACTAAATTTGGTTAAAATTGCTCACTTTTTTAGAAACTTGCCAAGCAAGATATGAAAAGTATTTTAAATCGGTCTGTATTATATGAACAACAATTACTTTGAACTTCCTGCGTAATTGAATAATTAAGTAAAGAATAAGAAATAAGGCTCAATACTTACTTTGGACATTTTCATTTTGTTAATCCCATTCATGTGTACAAAAAAGAAAAATTATAAAAATTTAAATAAAATAATTTTTGTGTTATAAAATGCATAAACTATTTATTTATTTAAATATATTTCGATTTTTTTCTTTTTCTACATATTATTATTTTCCAATAACTACTACATTTATATATGTATATAAAAAAATTAATACAAGATAATTTAAGAAAAACAGTTGATAAAGTAATTTTACAAATATTTTCCATCAAATTACATTAGATTACAAACAAAAAGACATAAATACACACGTATGTATGTACGTATGTATGTATGTATGTATGTAATTGTATTAACTCGTACAATAAATATTTTTATCGTTAAATTTTAATCATATTTTATTTTTTTTATATCTTCTTTTCTTTTTTGAATGTTAGCCTTAAAAAATTACAGCAACTGTGCACAAAATACAATTTGAATTTTATTAACGGACATATCGTATATAAAATTATATATGCATATACTAAATAAGTATATATATTCTTTTATAACTATTGAACTTATTATGATAAAGTGGAGAAAAATTTTAATAAACTAAACTACATACATGTTTAAGATCCTTTTTTGTTTTTGTTTTCGAAAGAAATTAAACACACATAACATAAAATTAAAAAAAATATTAAAAGGACGAGATTCTGGTTAAAAAAATACATTAAAAATAAAGCGGAATGATTTATTTTATATTTTCGAGTGATTTTTTTTTTCAATAAAAATAATACGTTATAAAATGTTTTTGTTTATTAAAAATATATAATTTTTTTGAATTAAGGAAAAATTGTTTTTAGGAGAGGCCGCTCGGTTGTTGATGATTTGTTTTAGGATTTTAGTTTTTGAAAGAATTCGTCTATAAAAAATAAATACAAAAAAATAAAATAAAATTGCAAAATTATAATTTACAATAAAAGAAGCCAAACAAATATTTTATTTAAACAAGTAAATGAAATTTTGTTTCTTTCTTCAACAACAAAGTGTTTAATGTTGCATAAAGGGATTTTGTCTTCCGGTTTTAAAAACATGGTTTTATACATTTAATTATAATAATATTTTTTTATTAAATATAAATTGAAATAAAGTTTTAAACTATTTTTAATTATTAATTATTTTATAATTACAAATTAACTATTTTTAATTATAAAAAAAATATTAAAATTAGTTAATTTGTAATTATAAAATAATTAATAATTAAAAATAATTTAAAATTTTATTTCAATTTATATTTAATAATTAAAACAATATTTATTTTTTTATAATTAAAAATAGTTAATTATACAATAAAAATAGTTTAAGAATAGTTTTCATTACAATGGGGTTTTGATTAATCACTGTCGGACAGTTTTGATTTAATGAATTAAAACAAAATAAAATGAAATAAACATTAGGGCGATAATAAATATTAAAAAAAATTAAAATTAAATTAATTTTAGTTACAAATGCATAAATTGTACGATAATGAAACTAAAAAATATATATGTATAATTAAAATAGTATCTATTAAATAAAACTAAATAAAGGAAATAAATGCAGATGATCTTTTAATGTTTATACGATTTATTATATTATTACTATTTTTAATTTAAAATCCTTATATCGCTTCACCTAATTTCAAAAAAAAGTTACAGATGGGAGTTTAAATATGGTGGGTAAAAAAATGCATTAATTTTATCGGTTTTAAATTGTTTTGCTTATAAGTTTAAATGTTCTATATACATTTAAAGAAAGGAAAGTTATAGCTTAACACGTATAAGCTACTTCAAATTCCTAAACAAAATACAGTATTGGATACAATAACATCATATCTAGCTTTAGTTCTTAAATTTTTGTTTTCAAAATAAATTGATAATATTTACTTGCTTTTTTTACTAAAAATAAGTCCAGCTATAAGAAATCTTAAACCTTTCTAACTGTATTTAACTTCATCTACTGGCTGGCATTAATTTAGTAATATATCTGGCATAACTTTAAATTGGAGTAAGTTTTTAGTAAAATTAATTTTCAGCTTCTGTTTTCTTTTTTAACTTGAGGTCAGCACGCATGGGATGACACCTATTCATGCAGTGCATTATGTTGGTACTAGGAATATAGGTTGTAGGAAGAGCAAATAGGGAGGGAGTACTTTTTATGAACGTTCAGTTAAAATCGATTTAAGCTGCTCGTCACTTTTTTTGCTTTCTCCATTGTGACATAGGAGTCTTTTTGTCTTGAAATAATGTGACTTGATCCTCCTATCAAACTAAAGTAACCTTAAATTATTTCTACTAAGAACGGCGTTTTGTCTGTCAAAAACATACATATGTTATGTATATAAATATATCAACAAATAGATAAAACAGTAGGTTACACATTATTAGCATATTCCCCACTGCACGAAGTTACTCAACTCATTAATTTTAAGACCAAATATCCTAAAAACATATACACCAAATTAATTAGAAACATTCATTTTTGTATTTTTATAGTCTGGCTGATCCCTAGTTTTAAATAATGTTAATAATAACAATCAATAACAAAAAAAGAGGGGATTTTGAAAAGCCAGATTTTTATTGTATCTACAGTTTGCCAATTAAGTGTTTTCAAAGTATTTAGAAAAAATATTACGTGATTTTTATGCTGTCAAATAAATGTTTTCAAAATAGAGAAATTATAAGTATTTTTGGAAATAGGGGTTTTTACGAAAAAAAAAAATCACAATGTACGATGAGACGCATTCCAGTCCAAGTGGAAATTGATAATAGTGAAGCATATCACATGAAGACATCCGAAATCCGATACAAAAACAGAAATCTTATTCCCCTTTGGTTAGGAAAAAAACTATATTCATTGATGTTAAATATGGAAAAAAAATTCATATTTTCTCAGAACATTTTTCGCTTTCTCCGGATTACTAGCATGACATAATGTTTCTGGTGAGACTAAAATGTTGCACTACTAACATTGTGGGCCCCAAAAAGTTTGGTGAAAACCTCTGGCAACACGAGAGAATAAAAATATAATTCTTACAATAAAATTTAAAAAACTGTGACGTTCTGATAAAAGGTTGTATATTTAACAAAGAAGTTGGTGAAATAAGGATTTTGGAAAAAATAACGACCAGGGAGTGAATCTTGATATTAAAAAAAAAAAAAAATTTTTTTTGATTTTTCAAAAAACTTCGACTCTTCCTGCTTTATCAGAGCTGGATATAATGTTGCCCACAGCCATGAAAACAAATAATGGCATTTTCTAGCTGATTTGTCTTTATGACGAAAGAATTTCTCCAATCTTTTGTTGCACATTGGTCCAAATTTTTTGCTGTTAAACACTATGTGACGTCTTTTACATAGGCAGCCATTCATAAAAAATCTTAATTTCACAAAAAACCAGTAATTTCTTATTTTTTTAAATATTTACTTGAACAGCACTGATGCCAACTCTTGGAATATTGAATGTGTGAAGACAAAGGGAAAGCATGGCTAAAAAGAGCTAAATTAAAGAAATTACAGTTTTAGAACATTATCTTGGCAATTTTTCCAAAAGATGATCTAAAACATATTTTTAAATTAACACACCAAAAATTATTAATAAAAAAATTGATTAAATATATTATGATTTAATAACTGATTAAATGTAGCCGTAAGTAGCATTTACATTCTTTTAAAATTGTTTATTGCTAAATAAAATGTGAACTTATCTATTTATGTGATATTGTGACCTTTTTATGTTTCGTTGCTTAACAACAACGATTATTCCGTTAGAGACTGTATTTGATACCTATGAATTTCAGGGGTGCGCACAAAGAGCGAAACACTTAAAATGATAAATACACTGAAGTTAAAATGTTGTAAAATAAAATAGGTATTCATACAAAGTATAAACATGCATAAGTTTATGTAACTCATTAATAACACTTCTCGATGTAGACAAGCAAATTAAAAATTTTTTAGATCTCTTCAAAATCTTTTGAAATTAAAAAAAAAGCAAAAACATGCGCTACACTCCTTCTTCGTTGACGGCTAACAAGCTACTGAACAGTGTTGCCGTTTTGGTTATTTTTAACCAAAATTGGTTATTTTTTTCCTTGATGTGTAGATGTGTACTTGTTTTCCATTTTGGTTAATTATTGAGTGCATCACTTTAGAAATAAAATATTTGACAAGCTTTGGTCTTTTGTTTTTAGTATGCTATGACCTTTTCCACCCTTTTGATAACATATGGATTTCGTGAAAAAAGAATAAAAGTTTTTTGAGGCCAAAAACGAATTGAGCCAATTGTTCTAAAATAAAAGGTAGTCCGATCAAAGCAAATGGTAGTATGACGGGCAAGGTCTGGATTATAAGGCGGCTGAAACTATTTTCTAAATAGTTTAAACTGATCTTTAAACATTTGGATGAGCGTTGTCCTAACAGATCTATTTTTCATCGCCAGTAATGATTAGATGCCGCTACAAATTTTTCACCTTGAGTAGCTTTTTGAGTTTGAAGTTTAATAACTTCGTCAATTTCTAACGGATTTCGAAATAGTAAATCTCATTTTATTCATAACTTGATTAGTTCATAAATAGTGTGGTTCTATATAAAATAATGCGCAAAAACGCATCTAAACGTGAAAAAAATTTGGATAAAATTGAATGAAAAATATGTTTGCTTGAGAAATATGCCAAGACTCTTCAACGCTACTTAAGCAAGGTAAGCAAAGAAACTTGAAAATGGGTAATATTCAGCTAAGCTTTTAACTGTATGAAGATCCGTCAAACTGGTTTTTTACCCATAACTCGAGATTTTAGAGGTGTTTGGAAATTCCCAAAACAGATTCTTGTTTTACTCCGCAGCATCTATCAGAAAAATAGGCATTTCTTTTTTGTTGCACCGTGTTATTAAAAGTTTAAAATAACTGGCGCATTTAAGTTTTATTTGTTTTTGAAAATTTAATCGATTTTAATCTTATTCGATTTCGCTTTACAGACCATACGCGAATATTTTCTCTACTTTGAAAACATATATTTGGCAAACTTTATATAAAAAAATATATAAAAAATCACTTTGTTTTCTTGTACACTGATGAGTGATATCTAGAATACGAGTATATTTCGCAATTTCATTGCTATTTTTAGAGATTAATTTATTCTTATAAGAATAATATATACTAATAATTACAAATAATTTAATATTTTATTTTTGTATTGAATGATCCAATTAAACATCGATAGACAAAAATTTTAATAAAATTTTGAGGTAATATTTGCAAATGATTTAATCTATGAAATAAATTTCATTTATGTAAAGCATAAATAATTTAAGGCACTTTTGGTATAAAAACGTGATATAATGATAGAGGTAAGATCTTTCTAACAAGAATCGTTGTACCGAGCAGATTTCCCTAGAAATCACGAAAATAATTTATTCCTTAATTGCTTTAGGTTTTTATTTTACAACAATTTACAAAACACAAAATTATTTTACTCCTTTTTTTGCTTTTGATTGTAAAGGTAAGGGCTAGCTGCTAAATGAATGCATTACATAGTGGCTAAAACGTTCTAAAAGCGGATGATACAATTAAGGGTTCAAATGTTGTAAAATTGTTTACATTTGGATAACTTACATTATCTACATATCCGTTTGCGAAATATAAAAGCTGCACTTAAATGTTTTACATTCACTGCTCAAATATTATGAAATTGTATATATATATATATATATATATATATATATATATATCATATATATATATATATATACATATATATATATAATATATATAATATATATAATATATAATAATATGTAATATATATATATATATAAATAATATATATACATATATATAATATAATATATTTACATATATATAAATATATATATATATATATATATATATATATATATATATATATATGTATATATATATAATATATATATAATACATATATATAT
Source organism: Wohlfahrtia magnifica (assembly GCA_023159175.1). NCBI lineage: Eukaryota > Metazoa > Arthropoda > Insecta > Diptera > Sarcophagidae > Wohlfahrtia > Wohlfahrtia magnifica. The sequence continues at coordinate 481,046 of JAKWBJ010000145.1, read as the reverse complement.
ATATATACATTTATATATATATACATATATATATATATATATATATATATATATATATATATATATTCTGTATATTATTAAAAAAAACTGTACTAAAATGCAAAGTTTAATTTATTAGAAACAATTAAATTTTTATTTAAATGCGAAATTGAATTTTATATAATTTTAAGTTTTTAACTTAATCAGCCTGAAATTTGAATTAAAATTCAGATTACCATTGCATATTTTTTAAGATAAAAGATCGTTATCTGCTGAAAATATTAATTCACTAATCAACAATAACTAATTTATTATAAAATTTCTGCAAAAAATTATTCACAACATAATTAAAAAAACCAACATCAAAAAACCTGTTTTCAAAACCATTTGAAAGTAATAAAATCCCCAATGCCTGGTATCCCAAAACAAAATCATCATTAGTTTCAATATTGATTACAGGAAATTTTGGATGCCGGTCGGTGAATAACAAAGCAAAACCAAATTTTCGTATTACTAAAGGAGACACAACCATTCAACAATTACTAGATATCAGATACATATATTATTTTATGCCTCTCCTCCTTTAGCGTTTATCTTGTCATTATCATTATTGTCATCATCGCATTTTGGTCTATTGTCATTATTACCAGTTTTCTTTGTTTTAACTTTTTTCTCAATGTGCTTCGTTTTACGAGGTATGCCACTTGTTGTAATATTTGAAACGGTTGTAGTGGTCGTCGTTATGATTGTACCATTATCATCGGTACAGGTAGTTGTGGAAGTGGTTAGCGTTTCATCTGTTTCATGATCAAACATTTGTTTAAATGAACCACCCGCTTCTAATAAACGATTGAAAATCTCTTCACCGGTTTCGGATTCATTTGAGTCTTGTCGTCGTTCAGGTTTAGCTCTAGTTGACTGTTTTGTCACCATTACCCGTTTAGTTTGCGATTGACTTTTTCGGTCACCTATGAGAGTATCCATTGCGGTCGTTGTTGTGGTTACTGTGGAAGTTGCATCCGTTTCATCATGATCATCGTCGATTAGTAAATTTTCAACCGATTTTCGTAATTGTTTAGAAATTTCAGCATATTTTTGCTGTTCGGCCAAAAGTTTTTCTAATGTTGTTTGTGTATCTTTTTCTTTGTTTTTATGTTGGTGTTCTTGGCTAAGTGTAGTCTGAGTTTCAGCCTCAGTCTCATCATCGTCAATATCTTTTTCACTCATAGCCTCTGCTGCCTCTTTCATGGTGTTATAGGTCTGAGATTTTTGTAATTTCATGGGAGTGTTGGTGTTGAAATTTTCAATAACTTTGGCACCATCAACAAATGTAACGTGTATGGTTTCATCATCATCTTCGTCGTCGTCATCATCATCGCTATCAGAACTTTCACTTTCCTCAGACTCTTCTTCCTCTTCTTCATTTTCTTCAACATATTCATCTTCCTCATCTTCTTCATCATCATCATCATCTTCATCATCATCGTCATCATCATCATCCCTATCATCATTTGCGAATTGTTTTTGTAGCTTTTGTAACGTATTACGATTGCTGTCTCTAATTAAGGCGTCCACCACATGTTGGTTTCCATTATCATCTCTGACAAAATCAGTTTCATCTACATCGGCATCATCATCATCATCATTATCAGCATAGGCCGGATTAGTAGTTTTACCAGCATTATTGGTTGATTCTTCAAGACTCTTTTGCAAATTATATTTTACACGTTCGTTTTCCAAAAGTTCTTCTAAAACATTTTTCATTTTGGCATTCAGAGAAAGTTCTTCACGTGTTTGCGAGGAAGGCAATACAAAAGTTTCACTACTCAAAAGTTTTAGTGAGGCAGGCATACTTTCAAAGTCTTCTTCATCATCGTCACCACTTTTATTAACATCAACATCATCTTCGTCGTCCTTGTCAAAGGATGGATATTCGCTATGGTGTGAACGGCTAAAGGCAATGCGCTGAACCTGACCGTCGCCTGTAATTAAGGGATTTACAACTTCTACTATACTTTGAGTGGCAGGTGTAAATATTGTTGTTGTAGTAGTTATTGCTGCTACAACATCACCATCGTTATCTTTCCGTGCTTCTGACACTTTCGAAAGTGTGGAAATAGTGTTGGTAGTAGTTGTAGATGTAGTTGTTGGTAAAACGACTTCTTTTGCTAAAGTTTGATGCATCGTTATGGTCGTGGGCTTTATAGCAACTTTGGTGCTAGAGGAACCAATACTGTCCAGGGAGGAGGGTCCAAACATTCCACTACTACTTAAGCTGTCCAATTCAATTGAAGGAAACTCATCATCGTCGTTACGCAAAAACAATCTTTCTGTATTTTGTTGAACCGTTACTATTGAAGCCGAGTCGGTCTCCTCATCCTCTTCCTCTTCTTCGTCCACTACTTCATCATCCTCATCAATTTCTTGCTCGTCATACTCTTTATTTGGAATTTCTAAACTATGGCTGTCGTTAGTGTCTTCATATTTTTTGGTAATGTGCAATTTTTCTACTGTTTCCACTAATGTTCGACTCGTGACTGCTGGCAACTGCACATTTGCTTCACATGCCTTCTGGACATCAGCTTCAGCGTATACCACAGTCTGTGGATGTGGAATAATCTTCTCTTCCATCCTCTGTATTTCATCCTTTTCCATTTCTTGTTCTATCGTTAAGTCTATTGATGTGTTTGGTGTTTCGCTCTTCTCAGGGTCTTGCAATTCTAATGAGATTATCTTCTCTCGACTAGTTTCCACCTGAATGAAGTTGTAAGTATATGTGTATATGTATTTGTGTTGCATACAAAAAAAGAAGAATAGTTAAGAATGGCGTATACAGATATAAACATAAAAAATAAATATATTTTTGTTTGATTTTATTTTTTTTTTTTTTTTTAATTTTGCATTGCAAAAGGTGTACATATTAGTTTTTCAGTTTCTCTTTTTAATTTTTTCTACTTTTATTTTCATGTGTTTCGTGTTTCTTTGCTTTTGTGTATGAGTGTAATCTTTGCATGGTTTTTTTTATTTGTTAATTATTTTTATATTGTATAATTTTGAAATTTTTTTTGCTATTTTTGTTGTTATAAAAAGCATATTTTAAAAGAGAGACTGTACAAAATGAAAGAAGATATTTTTAAAAGTTAGTTTGAAAAGAAAAGCTAAAGTTTTGATACAAGTGTTTTAATGTGAAAGCAGCAACGGCAACAGAAGCGGTAACTCAGTTTATGTACAGACATACTTAAAAAATACAGTGTAACATAAGTCAAGTGATACAAAAAATATTATTGTTTATGCAAAATTAATATAAATTATATTAAGCAAACTTAAACTTAGAGCTAAATCGGAGTTAATTGAACAGTTTTACAATTTATTTAAGTTTCCATCAAGATATAGACTTATGTTCTGGCCCTATATTTTCCACTACATTTTTATAAATAAATCGACAAATTTTTCCATATATTTGATGAATTCCATTGAATTCTAAAGAAGCTTCTGAATTTTGATCCAACTCTAGCGACTTTGACACCATCAAAGAAGCCTTTCGATTTGGAAAAAAATCGCAACGCTAGATGAGCAAAGGCTCATATGGTTGGGGTACTGCCCGCGGGCATAGTAAAACATACTGGGAAATCAATGATGATAGGATGAAGTTGAAGTTGAACCAATTTATCAAATAACTGACAAAATTATTCGGTTTATTTATAAAGATTTATTGGAAAACACATCTTTCTCTACCCGGAAGAAAATATGTGTTAGAGTTTTCAGTCGAAGAATGGTTAGCTAGTGCAAAAGTAAAAGTTCTCGGGTAGCCAGTTTAAACGCTTGACCTTAACCCTATTGGAAGTCTTTGAAACATCAAAGATCACAAGAAAAAAAAGCACACCATTTTTAATCTTATCCCAGGAAGCATAGTACACAATTTCTAAGAGTCTAATTGAGGGAATTATGAGGTAATGTCCCGCAGATGTAATAGAGTCAATAAAAATAAAGGTTACGCAGCGACTACTAATCTTATTTTTAAGTTTTGACCAGTTATATTTTGGGTCTCTTTTGTTATAAGAAAATATCTGTTAGAAGATTAAATGATAAAATCTTTGTATTTATATTTTAGTGAAGAGAATATTAATATAAAGATAGGAAAGTATTCCGTCAGTTTTCTTAAGGCATTATATTTGCAATAACGTCGTTGTGTAATATCAGTTAAGATCCAATTAGTCTTGAAGTAAGGTAGACGTGACGTGTCAGCTGATACGATAACTAAATGCACATACACACAAATGGCTAGTTGTTCTGTAGCGAAAGTAATGTAGACGTGGTGTTTCTATTTTCAACAGAATTTTTCTACGTTTTTACTTCACACACAACATCAGCTGACATAAAATTGTAAACAAAGAATTTGTTTCGCGCTTAATTGAAATAAATAAAGAAAAATTTAAAAGGGTGTGTTTTAAATTATAAGTATTAAATAATAATAAAATTAAATAAAATGAATGCTGAAAAATTAATATTGTTGGTGCAAGAGCATTAATTTAATTAATTTATAATTTATTTTTTGTTTCTTTTTTCTTTTGTTGTTTACACACACATAGTTGAAAATAGCTGACACGGTTTTACTTCACAAACTAACCACACTTAACGATTTGATCACGTTACTTTTTTTCCATGAAAACGTTGTTAACATTTTGTAGTTTTGATTTTTGACATTGTAATTTTGATTTTGGCTAAAATTTCAAGTCAACGAAAATTAAGTATAAGTCTTGTACCTTTTACTGTAAGATTGATTTGCTTCTTCTGTCATTAGTTAATTGTTATTACAAAATTCTAAATGTTGCTTTTCTTCTGCATTGATCTTCTTGTCTATTGAATATTAAACACTATTAAACGTTGCTTGTGATAAATAATATTATCCAATATTCTGTTGTAGCTCCCCACTCTCACGCTTAAATGGCCTAACAGGATTGGGCTATCCATATCATAAAACTGGGTATGTATTACGGAAACATTTCTTATAGCCATGTGTATTATAACTTGATTATTTCATTACTGGCATTTAGTTAGAATATCCGGTTATGTTAACTATTTTAACATTAATAATTTTTTTTGTTTCACTTAATTTTGGTTCCACTGTAAGATTAAAAACAAGTTTAAACTGAAACACTTGCATAAAAATAATTGAATAACAAAATAATCCCTTGACTGTATAATCATGCTAATGAAATGTATTTAAAGTTAGAAATTTAAAAAAAAAAAACAATTAAAAACTTCTAAAATGAATTTAAATACAAAAATAAAAGAATAAAACAGAAATAAGAATACGAATTTGTACCACCGCAACCATAAAAATGAGTATGGAAAAGTTAAATTGTTCATGCAACTTTTTATTTCTACAAATATTTAGTTTTAAAATGCTTTAAAGACTTAAAAAACAAAGGGATATTCCAGTGCGTTTTAATTATACAAAGAGATTCAAAACAAAAATTCTTATCTAATAGCAAAAAAAAAATATGTGTATTTTAAAAATGATTTTTTTTCTACAGCGAAGAATATACAATATTACAAAACAAATTATCTGTAATCGGTAAATGCCTTTGTCTGCCCAACCATCAAGCCCGAACAATTATTGGCGCCTAAAATCTTATATAAATCGTATATGTTTTTTTCAAGAGCGATGAATATTATATATGTACATATTACAACTTAACTTATTCACTATAATCGAAAGCTAATGGTCTCCATAAACGTGTCGTTTAACCACCAAAAACCCTTAAGCAATTAGAGGTTAACATACGATTAATAGATGCTTTTAATTAAATAACAGGAGAAGTTCTTCAGCAAGTAGTCGAAAAATGAACCAACAGCATACGCTATATAGCAATTAGGCGTGATTGTCACTTACATATATGACACAATTAGTCAACCCCTTACATATACAGTTAAGAGCAGTAAAGAAAAAACGGAACCGAAAGAAAAAAAAGACAATAATGTTCTCCAAATCTAGGAACGTGTAAAATAGAAACGCAAAAATAAGCAAATTGTAAAAACTAAAACTGTAGTATGTAATATACATACAAAAAGGGACTCAATAATAAAACGCTCAATTTTTGTTTGCCAATTTTGTGAAGTAGACAGTCGCAAATTTTTTATTTTATATATTTTATATATTTTTAATTGGTATTTAATAAAAATAAATAATATAATAACAAATTGTAGTCAAATAACAAAAAAAAGAACAAAAATCGAAAATATCTCCGTCACAGCTTTAACAATTTAGTAAAACGTAGCTACGATCGAAGCGCAGAACACCAAATTCACCAAACGGATAGTATTTTGATTCGAATGAAAACGCAGAATAGGGGTGAATTACTTTGGTGAAAATTGGCAACCTTATAAAACATATTTCAGTCAACTCAATTTTAAGGCCACACTTGATTCTACTCTGGAGTCTGCTCCTTCGGTTACGACTATAAAAGCAAACACAGTAGTTTTCGATCAATTAGTCTCCATATCAGAAACTGTTAACAATATCCACAGAATGGTATTAAATGATTGCTGATATGAGAGGTGATAGGTATATATCAAAAAGGACTATACAGTAGTCCCCGCTTAAGTGCGATGTTCGAATGCCGAATTTCTTACTTGTTTAAGATGGAAACATTTAAGTGAAAACTCGGAAAATGCGCAAAAGACGTAATTAAAAAAAATTTGATTTTTTGTATTTCATTCATTGCACATACCCTTGCTAATAACAATCAGCTTAAAATTCAAACAAATATTTTCCTTTACATTTTTATATTTTTATCTTTATTATTATTGTTGCCAAATTTAATAACGCATACGGACGTTTTAATGCAAATGAATTTGTGAATTATCCCCATATTAATGTGCATTAGATTTGATGTAAATGTACAAGCCAAACTGCATTTGTACTGCATTTAACTTTTTCAATATGGCAATACTGTGGATAATCAATTAGCTGTTACTATTGTGAATGAATGTTTAATTGAAATAATTACGGCCGAATTAGTCTAGAAGTGACGTAGACGTGCCTTCTATGCATTTGATCTAGGAATAAATGACAAAAAAAAAACTTGACCAACAAACAGCTGTTTACTTAATGCAAGAACTGTCTTCTATCAGGGTAAAATTTTAATTTGCATTAGTGAGTTTTTAATGCAAATTAACCGCCTTGCCAGATAAATTTTTTTTGTAAACAACAGTTTTTTTTCTAACATACTTAAGCAAATGATTTTCTTGTGAAAATTTCGTTTCCAAAAACTGGTTCACTTAAATCGGGAAGGTTTCTAAACGCGAGGCATTTAAGTGACATGTTTGTAAGGCAATATATAAAAATACTAGCTTTAATCATCCGGTTTTGCCCGGAAATCTATGTATGTACAGAAGTAGACAGCTATTTAGGAACAACGATTGTTTGTATACTTTCTATGAGTGATTATTTATTGGTTTAAAGCCTCAATAAGAAACAGAAACATCTTATTATGGGCGTAGTATACTCATCCAATTCTTCCCGCTTCTAACTGAGGATTCGTATTGACTGCCAAGTCGTTTAGACCAAATTCAGAAGCTTCCTCTCAAGATATACAAAAAGCAATATTTATTTTGTATTAGAAGCACCATGCTCATCTATCCAACCCCGTTTATATTTACTGCACAACATAGAATATGTGCACTGAGTCGACGAGCCACATCTTATTAAAATACCTTTAACGGGAGCAGTGATAAAGGAATGACCACCTAGAGCGCCATCTATTGAAAATTTTCGACTTTTACGTACAAAAGCGCAGAAGGAAGTATCCAATATGGTCCAGTCGGTTTCAAGTTTTAAGCATTCGAACAAACCACAATCCAATTTTTGTGTATTAAAGTGGGGAACGCATTAAAGTGGGGAACTACTGTACATCGCATATTAATCGAAATTTGGAGATTAGATATCGGTGTGTAAGACGCACTCACAGTGAAACAAAATAGTTTCGTAAAGATGTTTCAATACACTGCTTAAAGATGTTTCAACGCAATAAAATCCTATTTTTGCGTCGATTCATAGCTGTGGACGAGACAAAAGTACAGTTAAAGCAGTCGATTGAATTGGGATAATAGTGTTCAAAGAAGGCAACGACAAATCCAGCTGCAGACAAGATCATAGCATATGTTTTTATTTATTGATTATGCTAACTTATTATAGCGCTTAACTAACGAAAATTAGCAAAATAACCCATATTTGACGAAAAAGAAAGTGTTGTTTCAACAAGATAATGCACCAGTTCACACATACACTCTTGCAATGACCAAATTAGTGAACTAAAATTCGAATTGTTTAATCATGGACCTCATTCGCCTTCAAGTTATTTTGCATTTCCAAACTTGATAATTTTGGCTTGTTTGTAAAAGATTTGCCAAGAATGAAGAGCTGGAGTGTGCAGTTGATAGCTTTTTTAAGGAGCTCGACAGTTCTTAGTATAAATAGGGTATCAGAGCAGATGGAAAAAGTATTTTGGACTCAACGGAGATTATATTAAGAAATAAAGAATTTTTTTCTTTTTTTGTGTTTTCTTTGTGTGATTTTTGTTATTTTATTTAAAATTTAATTATGAAAACCTTTGTATTATAAATATAAAACTTTTTTAAAAATTAACCCATAACTTATTTTTTATATATTTAATGAATTTTACAAGATTCATAAATAAACTGTATGTATGTATATGAAAGTATGTATGTTCATAAATACTATCCTAAATATTTAACTAAAAAAAAATAAACTATGTATTTCAATGTTTGAAATCATGTTAACTATTTCTAAGTTGATATTCAAAAAACCAAACTTTCTTAAAGTTATTTCAATTATCCGTTATTATTTATTTTAAGACATATAAAATGGGCTTAAAATTCACTTTATAAAGATTTGTCTTTGTTACTCTGTGGCCTTAGCATAATAACATATGATGAAGGTTGCAATAGCTTATAAACAATGACAAAAATTTCTCCATAATATGTTTCCCATTAATCGTTGAATTTTTGCTGTAAATCCTTCTTAAAACAGATAAAATGAAAGACTTTTTATGGAAAAGCTCAAACCAGAAAATCATATGCATTCTTCTATACTTTACACTACGATGGTCACACATGGAAGAACTTTAAATATGACAAACACGTATTAAGGTAAAATAGCTGTTATTACATAGGAAATGTTATAAGAAAGTTGGTAAAGTCTCAAAGTCTCACATTATGTTCGTTACTAAACATTCAGTAATGAATGAATATGGGTCAATAAAGACAACAAACTTCTTAATGTTACTATGTGTTACAATTTTGTGAAACAAAGTATCTTCTAATAGGGGCTTCCGAGACTTGACAATGAATAGCGGCCATATTGTTGAAACTGCTTCTTTCGAATTAGCTGCCATTTATTCAGTTTGCTTGGCAAATCACCACGAACGGATATAGCGTTTAACAACACGTGAAAATGATAAAATTGTTTTAAAAAAATGGGTGTTCTCTTCGGGCAACACTCAGTGTAATTCGTCCATTTAACGGTCGCCATAATCGTTCTGGAGCAGCACGCAACAACACGTCCGCTTGTGTTAGAGACTTTCACTTCCCTCGATACAACCCCATCTAAATAATAAAGAAGAAGCACCCCTGACCTTTGATGATGACAAACATCAGACGCCACATACTGGAAAAAAATACAATGCTAAGTAAAGATTACCACCACCACTTAGCAGGGATCTTCACCACTACACAATCATATAGAGGGCAGCTAGAGTGGATTAATCATCTACTTGGCTTGAAAAATCAACTTGATTAATGAAACTGAAACAAAACAATGGATGCTTCCTAAAGAAGTACTGAGGGTACTTTTTGCAGTATGGTGGATAAATTTGAGTGCACAATGAACGAACCCGTACCACGACGAAAAGCAGGATTTGCCAAAAACATCTGAGAGAGTGTAGAGGAGATTCCGAGGCAGTACTTAGGCTTTCACAAACCACAACTTTGCAAATTTATATATCATGACTTGAACCTGCACCCATATAAAACTCAATTATTCCAGAAGTTGAAGGTAAGAGATTAAGTGTGTTCGATTAACACATCCTTGAGTTGTTGGAAATTTACCCTCATATTCATCAAAAACTCACCTGCAGCGATGAGGTCTATTTCTGGATAAATAGATACGTCAAAAAATCCAATTTTTAACGATACCAATGCACAGGAAATCCCATTCATCTTGAAAAAACACTGTTCTGTGTACAGTTTGGGCTGGTGGTCTATTTCCTTTAAGGACTTCGTTGGTCAAGCCATCAACTTTAATGGCAACTTCTGGTATGTGGTTTCAACAGAATGCCACATTTGACATTCTGCACGGGCGATTTGTTGGTATAGTTAGTTATATAGCATAATATTGATGTGAACTGACCGAGTTCGTGCGACTAGACCCCGATAGACTTTTACTTGCGGAGATATCTTAAGTAGCAGTTGTCAATCCAAATAAACTAAAAACCACAGCAGTCATCAAAGTCAATATAGCAAACAAATATCATCGTCTAAATCCAGTCTGATCTATACGCTAGACTTAAGGACCGAAACCGGACATTTATACGATGTTATATTCCATACATTGTTTTACAAAAATTCAAAGGTAGGAAGCACTCAAAAAAAGACACTTTGAAGCACTATAATAACAGTAACAACATACCAAATACACTTTTTCTCTTTCTCTCACGACATCTGCTATCAATTGAATAGGAGACAACAAAATGTTTTTAAACTTTTTAAGGTCCCATAAAACATTTTCCTTCTTTTTTCACTCTTTTTTTCTTTTCCTTGTGATTTTCTTTTTTTGATGTACAAGCACGAAAATATTGAAGAAACAACGAACGAATCGTTTCTGTTATTGCTGTTGTTGCTGTTTTCTAAAGAAATATTGAAAGACCCCTTAGCCTGTACAAGTTCGTTAAATTATGTGTATAAGTATCGTATCTTCTTCAGACTATGTATGGATGTATGAGTGAAAAGGATATATAAAAAACAAGAATAAGAAAAACACATAAAATCTAAAGACAAGTCTCACAGTCCTAAGGCTGCAAACTTGTCGCTTTAACAACCATTGAAAACAACAAAATCTTCACAAATATTTTTATTTTCTTTTTTATATTTTTTATACGAATATTTGCTCATTTTATTATTTTTTCTAAGAGTAGTAGTTGTATATACCAAAGCATGAGTGAGTGTCTGAGTGCATGTGTGTGTGTGTGTTTATTTGCTATACAGAAATCCAAAACAACAACAACAACTATATTTGAGACCGGAAGCAACACAAGTACGAAGATAAAAAAACAGAACAACAGATGCGCAAAAAAGGACAAAAAAGTAAAACAAAATAGAAATCCGTTTTTATAAACACACACACACACACACATACACAAACACACACACATCACAGCAAAAAAGGAAAATAGTAAATGGTTGGGATTGTGCAAAATCATATAGAGAGAGAGAAAATCATATACAAATAGTTGCTGCTGCTAGTCTGGTGTTTTCTTTTTTCTTCTTCTTCTTTTTTTATTCTTGTGAAAAATCCTTCCGTGGTGGCAGTTTAACAAATACTGTATAATTTCCAGCAACACAATTTGCTCACACACTCATACAGTTACACTCAGCCAAATACATATACAAAAACAGAAAACTGGCATACAAATAAACTATTGTATGATGCTGACATTCTTTCTGCTCCAATTTGTTTTCTTTCAATGCATTTTCACCACAAAAATAACAGCGAAAACAACAACAATAAAAAGAAACAGCAACGACAACAAGGCGACAAAATACATTATAATGCGTATAAATGGCAAATAGAGTGGCAAAAAAATTTTTCTCTTTAAACAACTTTTGTGGTTCAAAAAAAAAAAAAAAGTGCAACAACTACAACAACAACATAAACGAAGATTATAACCTAAAGAAAAAAGCTAAATAACAGATTAAATCATCAGCTGAGCCAACAACAATCAACCAGAGCTTGCATTAAGAACAACAAATTTATTAAATTATTTTTCTGAAAACAAAAGAAAATGAATGAAATTATGGCTTAAGTTAAACGTCAAAGGTCAACATTTGCTTCATTTTTAAACCAAATGGCGCTGCTTTAATTGATCGAAATTTTTCTTGTTGAAGCCATACAGCACTATACTCATATCAGAGCCACACTTTTAAAGCTAGTAAATAAGAAAACTTAAATTGCCCAATCACAAATATTTTTAAGAATTTCCTTCTCGCGGAAAACACTTTTCTCGAGAAAAAGTCCTTAAATTATACATTCTGCAAAAGTAAAATAATGAATAAGTGGCATCACCAAGCGTACTTAAATAAAACATATGAAAGACAACACTTAAGAGTAGAATAACTTTTATGAACATGTCTTTAGTAAATAATTTGATACATTTCTCTTAAACTATAATACTTCTAATTACGGTAATTATGATGTGTACAGATTACAATACGTATTTCCACCTTAAACATTAAATTTAAAGAAATGTATGAAATCTTTACATGAGTCGATAGAACGATCTATATGATTCAATGTTTAAAGATGATTTCATGTAAATGTTGATCGCGGCTACGCCTCAAATGATTCATACGCTGGGTGCAATTTTGGCATACTCTCTCCAACATGTCGGCCGGTTCTCACAAATAAATTCTTCAATATTGGCTTTTAGTGCGTCAACCGTTACGGGCTTTTCCCTGTAGACATGAGCCTTAACATAGCCCCACAAAATTAGTCTAAAGGCGTTAAATCGCACGATCTAGGCGGCCAATTAACCGGCCACAAACGTGAAATAAACTGTTAACCGATTTCAGTTCTCAATTGGGCCATTGTTTCGCGACCCGTGCGGCACGTGGCACCGTCTTGTTGATACCACATGTCAGCCAAGTCCAGCTCTTCCATTTTGGGTAAAAAATTTGTAATCATCGCACGGTAGCATTGGCCATTCACAGTAGCGTTCTTTGCGTCCTTGTATTTGAAGAAATATGTTTGAATGATGTTATCGACTCATAACTAGGATTGGCAGCACACTGAGTAGCCCAACTAAACATACTCTGGTTTTATTGGGTATTATAAAGGGTCCGCCATCTAACGTTTTTTTTCAACTAGTGCTTATTTCGTGAATGGTAACACTTAGCTGATGTCTGATTTGACAGATAATTAGTTTTATCCTTCCGCTGAACGAATATGGTTGTGCATACGCTTGAACAACGCTTGGAATCTGTGCCTGCGACCGACTTCCAGAAGATGCCGATTTTGCCAAAAAAAAAAATCTTTTCAGATGAAGCTCATTTTGATCTTGGCGGATATGTAAACAAGCAATATTGTTGCATTTGGGGCACAGAAAACCCGCACGCATACATTGAAAAGCCGATACACCCAAGACGCGTCACTGTTTGGTGCGGATTTTGGTCCAGAGGGATAATTGGGCCATTTTTCTTCGAAAATGAGCAAGGAGTGGCCGTTATAGTCATGGCGATCGTTATTAGGCCATGTTGAACGAATTTTTGTTCACAAAAATTAAAGAGGAGGATATTAGCAACATTTGGTTTCAACAGGACGGCGCTACGTTTTGCGCCCTGTTTTTGAAGATCGTATTATTAGCCGCAGAGCTGATATCGTTTGGCCACCTCGGAGCTGCGATTTGACACCGTTGGACTATTATTTGTGGGGTGCCGTCAAAGATAAGTGTTACGCCAAGGAGCCAGAGACAATTAACGCTTTAAAGGACAATATTCGTGAGGCCATTGGTGAAATACAGCTGCACACAATCGATAATGTGCTTAAAAATTGGACCGATCACGTAGGCTACTGCATGGCCAGCCGAGGCAGCGATTTGAATGAAATTATTTTCCATTATTAACCGGAAAAATTATACTTTCAAATAAAAAAAAATAAAATTGAGAAAATATTCATTAGGTTTTTTTTTAATAGCATTTTCAAAAAAAAAAAAAAAAAATTATTTGGTGGACCCTTTATCTAAAAAAACCGTGTAGGTTTTTTACTGAAGAAGTTCGGAGTGTATTTACAACAAAAATAAGTAATTCGGTCGTGTTTTTGCTCAGAAAAGAAGATGAATTTATCGGAGTAAAAATTTATCAAATAACTGTTTTCCCACCTCCGAGCCTATGTCCGAGTCCCGTCTTTTGAGGCGATCCACTTTGAAGCCGATTTTATATTTCTTCAAAAGTAGTAATTCGTTGATATGCCAACGATATGACCATGCATAATTTTTCCCTCGAAATGTTTTCCCATTTCTCACAATTGCAATCATGAATAATTTTGCAATGAAATATTTTATCATTTTTCAGTGGGAAATAATAGTCCTGTAAGAATTCCCCTGATCGTGAATAATATTTTGCCTCGAAATTTGTTCGCTTTTCTCATTGATTTGTTCACATCACTTTTGCTGGGGAGTTGCATTTATCATTTAAATATTTATTCCTTCTATTGGATAATTAAAGTTTTGATTAACTTATTTTAGGACTAGAAGTGTAAATAAAGTGCAAAACAATATAATTCACTATACAATGCAGAGTAAACGATATATTTCCTGTAGTTTAAGAGACGTGTTGGCTGAATTTTAAGATTCGCTCACAAAAAAAAAATATATATATCGACAACAACGGAAACGACGACCTCCTCCGAGTCATCAGATTCTTCACCACTACCGAATATGGCATTAAATCCATCCTCACCTTGTTCTTCATCGGTTCCACTTAGTTCTTTGTTTTGTTGATTTTTAATATTATTTGATAGAAGTTGATCGATGGGTATAGCATCGTGATATATACACTTTTAGTTTTATATTTCTATTCTTTTTGGCGTTTAAGCCATTTTTAAATTGATACTGCTTGGCCATAGTCACCAATTTCTTTCCGTCACCAATTTCTTTCTTGCTGAAGAACGTTTGTTTTGTTTCTTCTCTTTCAGCTTTTGTTTGTGCAATTCCTTTGCATGATAATTGCTTTGCAGGAGTTTGTTTTCATTTTAATTACTTTTTGTTAAATTTTTTTAATAATGATCATTTATGTGTAAACATTTTATTTTTTAATAAAAATTTACACTTTTTTTCATTTATTTTTGTTAACATTCAACGTAAAATGATAGCTTGTAAAAAGGAAACAAAAATTTCATAGGAGATTTATGATAGCAATTTTTCCTTCGAGGGGAATGAAAATTTCATGGGAATAGAAATTTCCTATGTTATTCGTGATAGGGGTGATTAATTTAATAAAACGAGGACAGATAAAAACAATTTTATAATAACATTTTCTAAGAGTCGCTAAATACGTATTTAAACCGTTTTTGAATTGGTTCCGTATCACTTTTATCATAAGAGGAAGCAATTAATGCATTGTCAACATTTTGTAGACGATAATTTTCGTCACCAGAAATATGCTCATTATGACTATAAGGAATGGTCACCGCGTTTTTAGAAACCTTCTTTTTCTCGTTCAAAGTAATTTGTCATCAGACTTTGCCAGGTTGAATTTTTCAGTTTTTATACAGCTTCTGACATCCAGAAAATAGATCGTTAAGTCCACGTTGAAGGTTCGTTACTCTTTCTATATCTGTACAGCATTAATTACGTTAATAACTCAACAAGTCTTATTTTTAAGTAAGAGGTTCAACTATATTTCCTCAATCATTGTCGCAGTGATTGCCTTCGATATTATCTGTAGTTAAATGAATATTGTTGTCATCGGATTCTTCTAATAGCGCTACTTAATTGCTATTTTCAGTAATAAAATGAAAACAATCGTGCCAAAGTATTTGAAGTTCTAAGCAAGAATTGGTCTAGCGTTACTATACATTTCGGTGGTGTTGCCTTTATGCAGACAGATATCTGTTTTAAATTGAAATTTTTAATACATTACAAAAAAAACGACAATTTTGAAACCGCATAAATTTGAATTGGCTAAAACGAGGTTTGAGTGTACTAAAACAACATAATTGTACTAACAAACAATTTTTTGTTTGTCGAAATTAACGAAATTTTGAAGCAGTTATAAAAACCAAAAAAAAAACCATCAAAAAACCTAATAATACTCGGTGTTCTGAGGGTTTTTTTAACCCGGGTTTTTGCCAACGCTGCCTATAGGCAAACAGTGCAATTTTCGGATGCATTGACAGTTTTTGCAATGCTTCTGTCTGCTCTTCATACAATATACGGCAATTTTGTTGTGCATGTATCCATTTAACCAGAAATGATCTTCGTCGTTGAACACAATTTTGCGCTGAAAAGTTCTTTACCGAGCATGTTTTTTGATAATAAAATCCAATAATCTACAACCGTTGTTAGTTTGTAAGTCGATTCATGGTTAAATTATAGACCAAATTGAACTGCCAAAAACAGTGTTGCCAAAAAATCACCCGATATATTATAAATTTCTCTGTAAATTTGTTTATTTATTTTTTTGTTTGCCTAAACGACTGAACCGATTTTGTCGAAATTTGGAACACAGATAGATGCAGCTATAGGCTGAATCCAGCAAAATTGCTTACATTCATCAGATAATATAATATATCGCATTTGTTAATTCTGCACTTTGAAGAGCTTATATGGGGGGTAAAAAGAGAATTTTCTATTCATACGAATCAAGTAATTATTACGGTATATCTTGGTAAGTATAAATGACACAGTATTTAAATTTTCCACATGGTATTCTATTAATTATGTGGATATTAAGATAAAAAATTAACACCACAGGCAGAGTGCGTGTGCACCCTAAAAAATAATATTTATATCGTAAATTTCAATAAATATATCAGCGGGAGTAGAAAACTTTTTGTATGTGTCTATAGTTTTTCGGTCAACGTTGGACGAGTAAAGCTGGTTTTAAATAAATGTTTAAGTAAAATTAAATTAAAAAAAAAAAATTATTAAAGGATTGTTAGAAGGTAGCGTATTAAGGCGTGAAACAATATCACTTGAGTTGCCGCAATCATCGTAGGTAAAAGAATATAAATTAATTTTACTATATAAGTCTGCGAATCGGCTCTCCTATATTTGCTAGAAGATCTAGAAATTCACTTTCAACCCTCAAAAATAATTTGGGGTTGCGTCTATTGTTAAATTAAGTGCAAGCTTGGATGTCAGATTGGTGTTGGATATGACGTCTCATTAGCCTAGTCAGTCTTTAGTAAAGTCCTTGTAGATCAATGTTCAGTTTGGATTAAAGTACCAAAAACAGCAGAAAAATAACACACGTCCATATTATGTTTTTTTTTTTTTTTTTGTGAAAACCAATATAATATTTAATTATATACAGTGCGGTGCAAAAATGCTTACATGCTTAAAAGTTGAGCTGAAAGTTCCTGCAAAAACATTGATTCATTGTTAAGTTCCTTCAAAAGAATATTAACAAAAAATGTCAAATTGAAATACTGAAATGAGACAAAAGAAATTATTCAGTTTTTCAGTTTTGTATTTTCCGCTTAAATGGCGAACTCATATTTGGAGACCAGTACTCAGGGGATGACCCGTACTCAGGCAAAACATTGTGAGGGTCTAGGAAGATAGGTTGTGGAAAGGAGGAAAAAGGGAGTTGGGTTTATGGACGTTCGACTTGAATTTATTCATATTGTCAGTGGCACGTAAGATTTCACGGAATGATTATTCCACAAAGGAATAGTTCGACTAAAGTACAAATTATCCGTATAATGAGTTGTACAGTTCGCTGAACAATCAACTTCAAAGAGATGCGCTGTACGAGAAATGCGAGTACTACGGTAGAATTTGTGATTATCGGGAATTACTACCCTTATTTCGTCAGAACACATTTCGTTATAGTATCGATAGAACAATGAAACACACTCCACATTGCGACGAAGCTCTAATGAATCGATAGAATTGGCTACCCTACCGCAATTAATAAGCATTTTTGCCCTTTACTGTACTCGATCTAGAACATCAGGAGCAATTGATTCCTCAATATCTACATAACCCATAGACACAGATGACACCACACTACCACGTCAGTGTGTTTAAAAACACATTGGATATTGTGTTCATTAAAATCGACCATCAGTGGCCCATATTTCTTTGAAAATTACGATGGCGTAACCATTACAGTCAATGGAGACATCTATTTCATGGATTGTGCAACTTGCTACACATCTCATGCTACAATAGATTTATTACGTCAAACCTGATGGCCGTTGGACTATTTTCTGTAGGGCGCCGTTAAAGACAAATGTTATGCCGACAAACCAGAGACAATTGAGCACTTGAAGGCCAACATTCGTGAAGCCATTGCCGAGATACGACCCCATACACTCGAAAAAGTTTTCGAAAATTGGTCATATCGAAGTCCTATGAGGCCAGACGCCACGGCCATACGAATGAAATAATATTTCATTCTAACGGGAACAATTATACTTCACAACAACAAAATAAATTTGGCAAAATTTCAAATCGTTTTAGTTAAATCTAAACTATTAAATGGCCTACCCGATACATGAATTAATTATGAACATACATGTTATAAAATTTACAAGTTAATATTAGAAAGCGAACTACGTTTAATGTTACTAACGCCACAGTTAAAATCAATAAACTCGTAATGTCAATTGTAATTATTGTATAGTCTTCGGAAAAGAAACGAATTTTCTTAGTTCGTCCTATAAAAATCCAGTGCGAGAGGACGATAATTGGAGGAAATCTGACCGGGATGTTAAAATTCAAGATAAAAAGCAAAAACTCGGAATCAGTACTACCGGCAATAAGGTTGCAAATAAAACAAATACCTAAACTGCCCTTCTACGCTCCAATGAAGGATGTTTAATCAGGTCCAACCTGGCCTCATACGAAGGAAATCCATCAACATGATTCCACCTAAGCCACGTAAACAGGATAATATAAACTGCCTTTACACTGATTCAATTGAACCATAATCACACCGATAATATGGATTCCAAATAACCGAAGCATACTCCAAAATTGGCCTAACAAGAGAAAAGTATAAGTGTCTCGTAATCTAAGGATCAGTGAATTTCCTATACCATCTCTTCATAAAACCCAAAACCGCCTTTATTAGCCATCATACTAACATGACTAATAAACGACAGTTTCCTGTCCAATAACACCCCCAGATCGAGAAAGGTTGTAACGGTCTCCAACGGGCAAGAATCAATAGTAAACTCAAACTTAATTATCTACGTACGGCAGAAAACCATATGCCTACATTTCTTTAAGTTGAGATCCATCAAATTAATGTTACACCAATCAACAAAAACATCAATACTTCGTTGCAAAACAGCCCAACCAGAAACATCATTAGAAATTTAAAATAATTTAACATCATCAGCGTACATAAGAACACCACAGCCAGAAAATAAATAAGGAATGTCATTTAGGACCCAAATGGCTAACCTGCGGAAATTCGGAAGAAATATATACGGTTCTAGACAACGCATTCCGGAAAAAAACTCTCTGAGTCCTAAAAGAGAGGGAAATAAAAGGAATATGAGCTATTTCCAAAAGCTTGTTAAAGATGAATGTCAAAGAGCCCATCAAAACGACAGCACAGCGCCTCAAGATACAAGAATCAGAAGACGATTGTTCCCCGCAGAACATTTCAGTAGAAAACGTAGATGATTTTCGTTTAACAGGAACTAAGTCATAAATTGACTAGCAAGTACTTCAAGTACTCCGCATAACAATAATGATTCATCCTATTAAAATCAGCATGCGCTCTCGAATAGAGACTGTAATCAATACTGGATCACGATTTCGCAAACTATCTAAACATCCTCGATTTTTTATTCCTCAATCTCGCCACTCTAGCTGAATTCTGCACGACCAGATCGCTCCAAACGATGATATACATATGGAACACACCCGTCAAAACATTGTAATAATACCCCATAAAGGCTATCTAAAGCCATATCAAGTGAAGAAAAGTCGTATTGCGGTGAGTGCAGAAGAGAGCAATAAATTCAAGCGAAAAAAATCAGTACGACTAGAATCAAATTTACCCCGTATATTCAATGAACGGCTCGCTCCTGCCCATATATAAACCAATATAAATTTCTATACGCGGTAACAACGTAGGATTATAAACATCCCCGAGGACAGATATTTTAGCTATACGATATAAAGAAGAAATACTTGGTTCCTCAATAAATATAAGATCTAAAATCATAGCAATATAATATAATACATTATTCAACTGAAAAAAAAAAAATTTCAGACATAGCAGACAAGTTCTCCCCTTAAAGTCAGCAAGGAGCACTATAAACCCCATTAAATCCTTAACTCCAGAAACCAGATCAAAATGAGCATCATAAATACGTAAATCAGAACAAGGAAGAATGTATGAAAAGGCCACATATATAGACTTCACACTAATACGGAACATAACACAAATAAATTCAACATCCTCAAAAAAAGTGAGATCAGTCAATTCGGACGTATATCTAGCACAAACAGCAATAAAAACTCCACCACCATTCCCAGTTTTCCTACCACGCCAAAAAATTTAAATCACCGGACATGATTTCAGGATCAGAAACGAGATAAGTTTTTCGAGAGATAACAGTAGGCAATTCTAAAAATGGAAACACTTCTCGTCTGCCATCGACAAACTCAGCTGTTTCAAAGAACTAATTATGTCTAGAGATCGTTTAAATATGATATACCAGAATGTACGTGGTTTATGTACGATATTATTGTCTTTACTCAGACTTGGCTAAATAATGATGTTTTTCATGCTGAGGTGCTTTGCAATAATTATGAAATATACAGATACAATCGGAATGAGCGTAGAGGAGGTGGTGTTTTGATTGCTGTCTCTTCATTATATCCATCCGAAAATATTTTAACTCATACGTCTATTATTGAGTTTGTCGCTGTTGTTGTAAAATTGAAAAAAATCAAAAGTTTATGTTGCTTGTTCATATATTCCTCTTGATTCTGACTCTTCTGTTTATTCTGATCATGTCGACGCGATAATATCAGTTATCCTGCTTGCTGAAAAAAATGATACCGTCATTGTTGTTGGAGATTCTAATCTACCCTCAATATCATGGAAACAGTAATCTGATGTGCCTTATTTAATTCCACTAAAGAATAGAAATTGTCATGATGAGTTCCTGGATAATATTTTTGGATTATCTTAGAAATCTTAAATCAATACTGTTTGCAATGATTTCGGGAAAATACTGGATTCGATCTTCGTTAATGATGCGAGTGATTGTGCTCTAATACGTTCTGTACCCGTTACTATGCCTGAGGATCGATATCATCCCACAATTGGAATTAGTTTTTCTATTTCATCCGAATTAAGATTGAAACCTTCTGCTGTAAGCAGTCTTCTGTTTTCAGCGAACTAATTATAATTTATTTAATGATTTAATGACAAATACTCGTCATTATTTGCTGGTATGATCTTTATCTATTCCTAAGACAACAATTCGGATATCGATTGGTTGATCATCCATTTTTAAAATACGATTCATTCATTTCTTGATATTTGTGTCCCCAATAGATGCTTATATACTTCATTTGATCCACCATGGACCTCAAGGCAACCGGCCTGGCTAAAAAACCTCAATAATAAATATTATAAGGAATATAAAAAGTCTGGCTCGATTACTGATTATGGGAAGTATTCCATTTGTCGGTTATGCCTTATATAAAAACTATATAAATAAAGTAAAAATCAATTTCGAACAAGACCCTAAGTCCTTCTATGCATTTGTCGATTCAAAGAAAAAATCCAGCGGATTTACATCTGCTATGAAATTTAATGATGAAGAATCCTGTAATTTCGATGTCATATGTGATATGTTTGCCGATTTTTTTGCAAATACTTATCCTGTTGCTGCTTAAAATGATAAAAATAAGTACCCTTATCTGCTTACATCGAATTAATAATATCTTTTCCTACTTTGAATGAGAGTGACATTTTGGAACACTTAAGAAATCTGAAGGTATCCTATAGTCCCGGTCCTGATGGAGTTCCGAGTTGCATTTTATATCGACGTGCGGAGTCATTCGTTACACATTTTACTTTATTGTTTAATGTTTCAGTATCGTATGGCTATTTTCTTAAGTATTGGAAGGATTCATATATCTTACCGCTTTTTAAATCTGGTAATAAATCCGATGTAACACATTGTAGAGGCATTGCTAAACTGAGTGCTATTCCGAAAATGTTTTAAAAATTAATTGCTAATTTTCTCTGCCATAACACTTCGACGATAATTTCATCTAATCAACATGGTTTCAAAAAAGGCTGCTCAACAACAACTAATGTTCCGTACTTAACATCATTAATTAACGCTGCATTTACTCAAGAAAAACAAACTGATGTTATTTATACAGATTTCAGTAAAGCTTTGGATAAAGTGAAGAATAGACTTCTGCTGACTAAATTGGATTTGTTGGGTATTTCTAAGATTAGCTTAAGCAGGTTTGAATCGTATTTGACGGGAAGGAAGCAGGCTGTACGAGTTTACAATAGTACTTCCAAATACATTTGTGTTCCTTCGGGCGTTCGCCAGGGCAGTCATCTCGGGCCATTCCTATTTTCTCTTTCAATTAATGATCTTCTCAACGTTATCAAGTTTGCCAACATATTGATGTATGCCGATGACGTAAAAATATTTCTTTCTTTTAATGATTACTTTTATCACGTCTATCTTCAATATGATGTAATGATGTAAATTATTTAACAAGTGCTCACCAATTAGAGTTGGTGGATTCATTTGTTGATTTCGGCATTTTACTCGCAATTACATTGATCATATTAATTTATATTTTATTGATCACATTAATTTGGCAGTGAACAAAGCTAGAGGTTTTCTTGTATTTATAAAGCGGTGGGCTAAGGAGTTTTCTGATCTTTACATTACGAAACAGCTCTTTGTTCACTTGTAAGACCTATTGTGGAATACGGATCAGTCGTATAATATTCATATCACCCGCATTGAATCTGCTCAGAAACAATTTTTATTGTTCTGTTTGCGTCACCTGCTTTGGAATTATTTTGAACTGCCTTCTTATACTTGTAGACTATCTTTAATTAAACTGCCTACTCTTAAAAGTCATCGTACCATGTTAAATGTATCGTTTTTGATGAACCTTATCAATGGGAATATTTGTTGTGAGTTTCTTTTAGAATCTGTTAAATTTAACGCCCCTTGTCGATATTCACGTCATTATAAACCTTTTATATGTTCAAATACACTGGAGCATATTCCTATAAACGCACACTACTTTTTTTTTTAAAAAACGTAAAAATTAAACAAGAAAATATTTAGGGGGCTATAAATTTGTGTATTAAATTAGTTAAGACTTCACTTAAAATATTGTTTACAAAAAAAGTCATTTGTACTTTAATTATTTTTTTTTACTTAATTTTCGATATTAACAGCCATTTTTAAGGGTATTTTCCTATAAACGCACTTTAATGTTTGGGCCATTGTAGCATTATTAATAATGTGTGGATGATCCTTTGTTATGGATTGTTTCAAAAATACGGTCTGGTATTGATTCCACTAATTTTCTAAGCAGATCGGAATCAATTTCCTCCCAGACTTGTTTAATTCTTAGTTTCAGCTCTGTCACAGTCTTTATGCCTTCATTCTGGGCATTATTTGCATAAACTTTACGGGCCATGTATCCCCACAAGTTTTCCATTGGGTTTAAGTCCGGACTACAAGCCGGCCAGTCCAACAAAGGAATGCCATGTTCATTGAACCAAGATTTCGATTGCTTAGAAACATGGATTGCAGCATTATCTTGTTGGAAAATGCAATCTTCATCCATTTTTTCGTCCATAAAAGAGAGAAGAGCATCTTCCAACAGTTCGTTATAAATCGAACTATTCATTTTTGTCGGAACAAAACAAATTTTCGATTTGCCAACTGCAGAAAACGCTGCCCAAACCATAACACTGCCACCACCGAAATTACGTTTTGACATCCGAACATCTTTAGATCTCAAATCGTGCCAATAGCATGAGTATGAGTCTGGACCGTCTAAATTAAATTTTTTTTCGTCAGAGAAAATTACTTTTTTCCACTCATCTGTCCATTTCATATATTTTCTTGCGAATTTTAGACGATTTTCTTTATGGTGTTTTTTTAGCATTGGTTTACATTTCGGCTTTTTCCATTTTATGTTTTCATCGTTTCGTAAAATGTGTGCAACGTGTTTGGAAGTCACAGGAAGATTTAATTTATTCCTTATTTGTGTGGAATTCAATTTGTTGCGGGTTGCTTCTTGTTTTATTAGATTAAGATGTCTTCTTGTTAGTTTTGTATTACCCTTTGTTGATTTGCGAACTCCATAATTTTGACCTTTCTTAAAGAAATTTCGCACCACACTTTCCGAACGACCGGTTTTACGTCCAATTTCTCTATTAGAGCATCCTTAGTCGTGAAAAAAATTAATTTGAATCTTTTTTTGAGCGGACAAAAAAGTTTCCTTAGGCATCTTTAAGAGTGATGAAATTTATTGATTAAAATAGAAAAAGTTACAGTAAATTGAGATATTACTATTAGAAACGTACCTTTGGTTGAAAAAAAACTAAAATTGATAATATTTTATTTTTGGTCAGTTTTTTAAAAACAAATTTCGAGTGTGCGTTTATACGAATCGTCCACTTAAAATAGCACCAAGAACATTTGATCGCATAATTAAGGCAAACAACAAAAATAAGAAAAAACAATTGTTTACTTTTAAAAAGTACCGTTAAGTTGTCTCTCATTAAAATAGTTAAATTTTGCTTTTGGATGAGAACAACAAAGATATAACAAAAATACAGAAAAAAATTAAGTACGTTTATAGGAATATGCACCAGTGTGTGTAGATCAATTTATGCTATATCTGATCCATTTATGAGATTATGTCGCCAATATATTTTTTGTCCAAATTTGTTAATTTTTCATTAAATTTAATATTATAAAGCACAAGATTATTATTTTTCCTAATACTTGATAAATGTTTACTCGATTTTCCTTTTTTGCTGTATTAAAAATTTAATATAAAATTTTTATAATATAAGTTTGTACTTCTTTTCATATTTTACATATTTTGTAATTAGTCTGTAAGGATTAAATCTATTGACTAAATTAAATAAATAAAACCCAACACCACTTCTCAGATGGTGTTCTCTAAATTGAAATTCGCGAGCTAATGTACCCTGGGTCCAAAACGCATGATTAACAATAACACTAACAATAACACACATATTGTCAGAAACAAATAATTTGAAAGAGAAAATACGCTGATTGCCAGATGTCCTCATCTTGTAACAGTCGAAAGAACTGTCAATTTTAGACCTAACAAAGAATGCGACATTCCCCATAGAAATCTCGCAAGATAAATGCGTTAGAAAAATAGTCTTTTTAGGTTTCACCAACACTAAAGAGATTTACTCGAAATTTTGCGAAGGGAGATGCAAATTCCGTATATATCTCTCTAAACTCCCGTTGAATCCCTATAAAAAATTGATTAAATTCGATATCAACTATATCAAGTCGAGTAACACCAACGAAGGCCCAAAGAGCCCTTGGATAACCATTTTACTAAAAGATTAATGCTTCTGATTAAATATAGAGAGTATTGTATTATTTGATTGTGTATTCATACTTTTACCGAAACATAACTGAGAACTGATGATAAACCTCAAAAAAATGGTTTAAAATTGAACCTGACATCGTTCTTAGAGGACATTGTAATTTGACACAGAAATTTCTTTTTGAACATCTATTTCTGTAACGTGTACCTTGTTTTAGCAATGCCCAATAATGTCAATCTAGCAAATATTTAACAACTCTTCATTGGTAGGTTTTTTCTGTTTTGAAAAGGTATTAACTCTGTAAGTGTGAGTATATAAATAAAAATAAGTCTTTAAAGCCTTCACATTGCTAAGAGATGCTTAATAAATTTGTTTCGAAAAACAGCATAATTTTTTATTTTTTTTATTTAACAAATATTGTATAAAAAACAAACTTCTTGTAGTGCCTCAAAGCCATTGGATTACGAGTTTAAACAATAAATAACATATCGTTTGTTAAATATTTAATACAGCAACTAAACTAAACAATAATAAATGTCCTGCAACATAATAGATATAAAGTATATTTTAGGTCATAGAAATTTAATAAAGTTATTGCGTTTGATTTCATCTCCATTGTTCAAGTCTAGACAATTGAAATCCCGTTAAGATTTATTTGTTTTGTTTGTTTTATTGATTTTATTGTTTGTTTGTTTGCTTGATTATTGAAAAAGTCCTGTTGAGAATAACTGGCAAAGAAACTTCAATAAAGTTTTCTTTAAATCCGACAATATTTTAAACAAATAATCAAATGAAAATGGTTTGAAATTTAACAGAATTACAGACAGACAATTAAGGACAATAACAACAATCACAAAGCAGATGAATCATCAGCGATAATAATGCTCTGACAAGTGTAAGAGCATTACATTACTGCAACAACGTTTATACAATAAATTTTGTAAATTTATCTACAAACGAACGGAAACGAACAAAACACAAGGTACACAGTAATGAAAATTTGCTTAAACTGCACTTTAAAGACAAAATGAAATGATGCACAATTTTAATAATAATACATGCAATGACTCCACCGCATAATCAGACACGTTTTTTTGTCATCGATAAGTACTCTTAAACGTAAAAATTATTATTAGAAAAAGTCGACTCTAACTTATTCACAGACAGCTTAAAGTACACTTTTCGCGTTGGAGGCGACTCTAAATATAAAACCAGCTGAACCTGTTTTTAAATAATTAAAAAAATTAAATTCAAATGAAAAATTTGTGAAAATTATTTCGATTAGAAGAGATTTTGCCTATAATTGATAATTGTGAAAGCAATTTCGATGGTAGAGAAGCGTTTATTTAAACCTTTTGTCTTAAATGATGATGGTTTTTTTTGTTGTTGTTACTTTCATACGTAACGTATAGCTTCACGTATTGTTTTCCACGAATTCTTTTTCTTTTCTATTATAGAAATAGTAACAGATCTGCTCTCCACACATCGACATGGATGCATATTATCCCAGCTTTTACAGAATATAGATTTTTATGTTATCTTTTGTAATAATACAACCGTTAGCGGTGGCATAAGATGGGATCATAACTAACCAACCAAAACTTTTAACACGCGGCCGTCGCTACATATTTGCTTAACCTTAATCTCTGAAGAGTAATGTTGCATACGTAACATGAAGTTAGAAAAGTTTAGTTATTTCTTCTACCTTGGCAGTATTCTAACAAGGACTGGTAGCTGTAGCGACGATGTAATGTTTTGGATGTCCAAAACTCGTCAATATTTTTGTATTTTATGACACATAACATATTTAACTGATACGTAAAATCAGCCCTCCTGTAAGGATGAAAGTTCTGGAACATACCAATACTAAATATAACATAACGCCAAAGCCAACGATAATTTTCGCAAATATCTGAACTATAAGATATGATATTCACACGCTTACAAACACAGCTGTCAAATATGACGATTTATTATCCCTTTGACAATATTGGTCACGAAAAAAAAAATTCAGAATAGTCACTAATGAAAGATATATTTATTGCCTTCACCGTTTTTTAGGCAGTTGTTATATTTATTTGTGTTTGAAACACTTTAAGGAAATAGTTATGCTTTTAAATGCAATTTGATGCAATTT
Source organism: Wohlfahrtia magnifica (assembly GCA_023159175.1). Classification (NCBI taxonomy): domain Eukaryota; kingdom Metazoa; phylum Arthropoda; class Insecta; order Diptera; family Sarcophagidae; genus Wohlfahrtia; species Wohlfahrtia magnifica. The sequence continues at coordinate 453,340 of JAKWBJ010000145.1, read as the reverse complement.
TATTAAAAACCATGAATTACCAATTCAGAAAAATCATTGATCCTGTTCGTCATTGTAGGTTTAAAAAATAAAAAATAAAAACAACCTGTTCAGAGTTTCCACTTTTAAATATTTTATAAAAAATTCCATATAAACATTAAGCAAATTGTAGTTGGCAATATACTTTAATCTCAACTATGAATATGAAAAAGATAGTGAGAGGTTTTAAAGACCACCCCTCTCTATGGACAGGAACACAGGCCACGGAAACATGCAGAAAATGTAAATGTTTGTAAACCAATTCCAATTCCCTGAAGAATTCCGTGAATCTTTTGGTGAAGGATCCTGTCTAACTACAGACTGTGGGCGTAGTCAAACCAGCATCCTATGGTTACAGATATCAAAAGACGAAAATTGCGCTGGTTTGGGCACATATTCAGAAGACCGCAGGATAACATTACAAGAAATGCTATAGAATGAAATTCGTAAGGCAATCGATTAAGTGGACGCCTAGAACTTACTTGGAAAAGACAAATTGAAGCGAAAATAAGAACAATCGGCAAATATTGGGTAACAGTGAGGATAATGGTACAGGGCTGAATCATGTTCGTGCTATTTGTTGAGGTCCTGTGTTCTTATATGTTATTATTATCATTGCGACCAATAGAATCTATTGTGTCCCTTTCGGTCTATAGTTTATCCTAATAAACACCGGTAGTTTTGAAACCATAATAGTAGGTATGTCATCCAATGAGACTCTATGTCTCCCTAAACAATTCAATCTAAGCCTATCAAGAATCACACATTCACATAATATGTTTCCACATCTTTGACTGCCATTTTCTTCAGATGGGATCTCTGTCCACCATCGCCCGTAAGAATTCCGGCGCCCAAATCGGGGACTGACTGCCGCCCTAGAGTGACGAGCCCCTTTGAGCATTCTAGTGTTCCTAGCATCTGGCAACTGCCCAATTCTTAGATGGAGGATAATAGTAAGTGATATGCTGTACAGTAAGGTTCTGGACCAATATAGAGGTTACTTTATATAGAACCAATGCAAAATATTATAATGTAAACCATAAGATATTTCTGTAATTTAAAGTTAATTTTGTTAAATTAACTATTAATCTCTGCGTTTAAATACATTTGCAAGAATATAATTTTCGAAAGCAGTTAAACGTGCTTAAGTACTGCTTCAATAATCTACGAATGTTAAATTAACCAAATAAAACGTATGATGATGACGATTATGTGGGAGTATTGGTGCAAAAATTAATAAGTACATGTAAAAGTATGGAGCAAAGAGAGCGAGAGAGAGAGAGATAATAAGCATACCAATACAATTAAAATGATTTTCAAACTTGATGCTCAAATTAACGCTAAGTTGTGCTCTTTTAATGATGTGTATGTGGGTGTGTGTGTTCATATTAAGCTTTAATGTCCACTGCTGCGTATACAAAAGTTGAAAACGCAATAAGCCAGAAGGAAATAAAAAAAGATAAAAATAAAACAAAATTCAGTGCATTTAATGTAATTAAAATATAACAATTATAAGCCAAATTCAATTGGCCTAAAATTGTAAACCATAAAATAAGCAAAAATTTGTCCAATTAATCTCTATTTAAATTGATAAAAAAAAGGAAAAAAAGGAAAACAAAAAGCATTTGATAAAACAAATTAACAACTTCATATTTTGGGTTTATTGACAAAGAAATAAAAAAATTATATATATGCAACTCTGTGGTGTTTTTATACACAAAAAAATACTTTAGTGAACAAAATCGATAAAAAAATATCTCTAAAATTATGCAAACAGAATAAAAATAATATTAACGATGCTAGATGCTACGGCTATTTTACCCAAAAATATATAAAAAAAAAACTAAATTCCTTAGAAGGGAATACTGGTACAACAAAAGAAAATGGTGCTTTTATTAATTAAAGAAACAAAAATTATAAATACGGCAGAATAAAAAAAGAATCCTTTTCATACCAAAACTAAATTACAAAAAAAAAAAATAATAATAATTTTGAAAATAAAATACCAATTGAGTTTAATTCATTTTTTATTTTTTTATAATCTAACCTCTGTTTCGATGATCTTTTCTATGTATTCGACCGTACGCAATTGAGGTCGTCCAGTTATGGGACATGGCACCTCTTCGGTACGTCGTACAATTTTCTCATCAAGTATTTTCTCACGTTCACGTATTATGACCGGACCATCGCTAGATTTAATGGCAATTTTTGGAAAAACAATCTTTTTTGCCTGCTTAAATACATAAAAATAGAAATTTATTGAAATTATTTTTTTTTCTGCAAGAAACAAAAAATAGACATATTAAGTAAAAAATTGTTGGGGGAACGAAGTAAGAATTTTTTTTAAACATTTTCAAGTTCCTCTTGCGGAAAGCAAAAGCTAAAATTAACATAAAACGTAATTTGCATTTAAAAATTAGAAAGAAAAAAGTGCTGCCACTAAACAACTTTTTGTTTAAAATTCATTCATTTATTCGGTCATTAATTAATGCTAAAAGTTTTCATAATGGAAAATTTGAACTCAACCCTGATGACTTGCTTTTATTTTATTTAAAACAAATAAATATGTTTGAAAAATGAAGCAGACAAAAGAAAAAATAAAAAAAGGTATAAAGTCCTGAATCTCATAAAAAACTGTTCTCTTTGAAGGTGTTTGTAAGTCGAATATTCAAAGCAAAAGAAACACTAATAAATACTAGTGTTTTGAAATTAAGAATTTTGGGTTTTTAAACACAAGTTATTCATAAATTGTCAGGATTTCTATTCTCTCTTATCATACACTCAAATTCTAACGAATACTTAATGACATTTCATTACTGATTTTTATACAAAAGTCACTATGCAAATAATATTAAAAATATATGATTTGTCGTCGTGTTTGTGCAGAGATTTAAAAGTTCATGTTCTTTATAACCAAGTTTTGTTAATTTTTTGAAAAATACATATACAAATATCAAACTGTAAACTGTATTATGTTTTTACATTTCTTTTTAGTTAGTTCCTACAAATCACTCTTCAAATTGTGGAAATTTATTTGCACTATGGAGCGAAATATTTTCTAAAGCTGAAGCAAATTTTTTGTTAAACCGAAAACGGTGTAAAAAAAGGAAAGACTTGCATTATTATTTAAATTAAATTTAAATTATTTATTGTTGTTTAAAGATAGCAGGTGGGATGTTATATTTCAAATTCAGTATACACTGCGTATCATAACTATAAACACATATACTATTTAGTTGATACTCTAGAAATATAAAAAATTAGTCCTATAAAGATAACATATTCGATTAAGTAATCAGAAACGTATGTGATTTAACAAAAACAGTTTTTTTAATTTATTTATGGTTTGTTCTTATTGGATCCACTTTTTCTAAATGAACTAAATAATCCTAAATAATAATAATTAATAATGAATAATAAGCTCTAGTTTACTATCTGACATACTGTTAATCAAATTCGTTGGCAATGTTTTATTGATTGTCCGCCTTTCAACGATAACCGCATTTTTAAGGTCAAAAACTGTTTGGTATTGGCGATCTCCAACAATCCCCAAATATTTTCGGTTGGGTTTTGGTCAGGAGAACACGAAGACCAGTCAATAGTTACAATATTTTTAGACTGGAACACTTCTTGAGTATGTATACTCTTTTGAACTGACGCATTGTCTTTTTGGAAAGTCAGTCCTTCATTAGTGTTGATCTCTAAAAATACCACAAATTTTTCTTTCAATAATCTATTTGACCACTGAGAAATGCCAATTGAAGCAAGCCGTCACTGTAAAATTCCCCACGTACCTTTGGCACCAAAGAAATTTCGTGTATAGAAATATCGTGGTTGCTTTCGCAAATCTATACAAAAACAATTAAAACCAATCTTGATAATCCTATCATGATTGAATTTTTTATCATCTGAAAAAATTACCTAAATGAGAAGAATTAAACAATTAAAGCCACGAATAGGATCCAAAGTCATACAACTTGTCTTTTTTTAAATTTGTTTCCAAACTTTTCTATACAAACACCAGACAAAGAAATTTGTGACTTTTGTCTGCTTATAGTTTTCGCATCTTTTAAAACACTACTTACTGAATTTTCACGCGTTCAAGTTAAACTCATGAGCAATCTGCGAACAATTTTTCATAGCGTTGACAAGTCTAAGTCGGTCTCTGTCTGGTCTCCTCCTTTTATTTTTCTCTTTATTCACTTTAATTTTTTGCAAAACTTCCTAAAGTTCATCTGATCGATTACTATTATTATTATTAATCCTGACCGGGCACTACTGCGGACACTGCGGCCATTTGGATCTACTGTGCCTTTTCCGATCTATAGTTTGCTTAGCAGATCCGATGCCCTCCTAATAAATATCAGCAGATCTGAAACCATAACGGTGGATATGTTACTCAGTGAGACCCTATTTTCACTTAAACACATCCACCTAAATCTATGAAGAACCCAACATTCACATAATATGTCTTCCGCTGTCTCTGATGCCTTTGAGCACAATTTACAAACATATACATTCGTGACCGCCATCCTCTTTAGATGCGCCTTTAGTCTACAGCGACCCGTAAGAAACTCCGCTACGAATTTCAAGTCTGGCCTGACATACTTGAGATCCTCAGAGCGACGCCCTAATTGTGGAGTGATCATCGTCCTCTTCGTGGATTCCAGCATCTGGCAATTTTCAAACAAGGATTGTTTAGATTGAGGATGGTAGTAAGTGGTGCTGCACAGAATGGTTCCGGACAGATATAGGGTGTCATGGAAATCTTTTCTGGGCAATACATCCGCTATTTCATTACCATCTATCCCACAGTGTCCAGGTACCCAAAACAACCGCAGCTTATTTCTAAGCGAAAGCTTTTGCACGTATCGTAGCAATATTTGACCAGTCTAGATGTCATTCGATTTGAGCTAAGTGCCTTTAAGGCAGCTTGGTTGCCAGCAAATGTAATAGTAATCTAGGTTGAGCTCTGAATGATTAATTTTCCGACCAATTTCTAGATAACTTAAACCGTTTTCTAAAAAAGCTAAATTTTGCTAAATTAGGTTGTAATTACCCCTATTTCTCCCGCCTTGTTGGGAGCCATTGTGTTGTATGCCTATAAAATGTATTTTTCATTAGCAAAATGTAAAGAAATGCATATATTTTATATAGAAAAAACACATCATCACAAAAGTAACTAATTTTTACCCAAAAACTGAAAACTATCGCTTTTACCGTTCTTAAGATAAGCAGTAATTAATGTTTACCAAGCATAGAAGTACGAGACCCACTTATCCAATTCCGCCCACATTTTGACTAATGATTTGTATTGGCTAAAAAGCTACTTGAACCAAATTTAAAAACTTACACTATTATCGTTCTCTAGATAAACAACATTTTAATATTTACTTTGTTTGTGCGGTACCAAACACACTTATTTCATTTCGCCCATATTTCGACAGATGATGTGTATTTACTAGGGGAAGTTATTTAGTAAGGTATCATGTGAAATTTTGTTTAAAAATTCAAAAATGATAACATTTTACAAAACTTGTCTTTACATATGTGGCACAGCTTTGAATTGAATTCATTTAAATTGTTGTATCAATTGTTTTATCATAATATACTACAGTCACTTGCATACAAAAATATATTCTGGTCTAAGTAACAAAAAAGATGCAATGCGTCTATAGTTATAACACACAGTGGTAGGTTTAGTGGGTTTCCTATCGGGACACTACCATCTGAGATATCATCTCAACAGGAGTGTATTTGGAGTGATTGAGGAACAATGGTATGGTCGAAACCAAATGAATAACTTAAAGAAATAAACATTACTCCCACAGTAAAGCACGAAAGAGGAATTGTGATAGTTTGGAACTGTATATAAGCAAAGGGCGTCGGAAACTTAGTTTTTATTGTCTACAACAGTAAATCAATCAGCTAAAATAATTGATATTTCATAACCTTTCAATGGTATCAGGACAACAACCAATAATAAACACAAAGCTTATGTTGTCCGTAAATGATTGTTTTACAATTGTTGGCAAGTGACTAATGTGACAGTCCAATCTACTGACATAAATTTCATAGAAAATGTAAATTTAGGTCGTCCAATTCGTTAAAAAGACTGCAGGACGAATATAATATTATCAAAGCAGCTTTTTTAACAAAATCATTTCTAATATGCCTATATCGTCTATCTGAAGTTGTATAAAATAATTGCTATCCGACAAATATTTTGAAAAGCTTAATTTTATGTCTTAAAAAACTTTAAGTTATCGTAGGTTCTTTATTGGGTTTTTATTTTTTATCATTGGTCTCTACTCCTAGTATAAGTTATTTTGATCTGGATCACGGAAAAAGATCAACGAATTATTGGCATATCATTTTAGTGACAATGTTATTTCACGAAATGACTCTGTTTCTTGGTCTAGGGTTACGCAATTTGACGCATTTTGATTATTTACTTTAGGGAAACGGTAAATATCAATGCATGTAATTGCAGGTCAACATAGGAATTTCTGAAAAAGTGATCAAAAATTCGACCCACAGTATGCGTTATTTAACAGCTAAACATGTTAATCAATCAGTAAGCATAGTTTTTCTCCAAACGGAATAAAAATTTCATTTAATACAATACTTTTGTTTTGTGTCAAATTAAGATTCGAATGCTCTAATAAAAACTGTACATTTGTAGATCGTGTTAGTGATATGTACGAGTATATGATAAATTCTACTTAGAGTTGAGATACCCTGCAGAAATTGTCAACAGTGAAATATTAATGCATTACTAGTAACATAGTCAGTAGTACTAATGACAAGGTATACCGCAGCCAGTGTAATCATCTATTGACATTTAACATTAGTTTGACGCGTTCGTTAACATTGTCACCAGAAATATACTAGAATTGTAGCCTCTAACGTTTCTTTACTTGATCATAAAAGGAAAGTTGCAGCCTTCGCTAAAAAAAAAAGCATTGGCACAAAGAGAGATGGTATTATATATTTTTTGATATTTTTGGTTTTTAGAACTTTTAAAATAACTGTATTTTGATGAGATACTTTACAACCATGCTGAAGTGCTATGATTCATTCATATAAATCTCTGGTCACATGTTAACATTAAAGTCAAATGAAAATTTAATAAAACAATAAAAAAAACTAATGGTTCCCTACAGATTTGGATTTCACTTAGAATAAAAGGATAATCATACAAGAAACAAAAAACAAAGAAAAAAGAAAAAAGTAAGTCGAGAGGAAAGAACTATAAGAATACATGTCGTTGGTTGGTTAGTAGCAATAAAGCATAAAAAAGCACATTAAATAAATTATTATTTTTATTTTCTGTTTCTATTTTAGTAAATTTATATTTTTTTGTCATTACGCTTATTGAGACGAAACAAAAGCATATTCAATACAATGGGTATGGGGAAACACAAAAAATAAGAACAGTTAGTTAGTAAGTAAGTAGTAATTAGGAGACATACAACTAAAGATTGGGGTTTTTGAAAATAATACATATATTAATCATTTGAAAGAAAAACTTATACTCACCTCAGATGGTAGACTCTCGGTTAACAGATCATCAGCTATTTTAGTCATATTTTGTATAACATGTTGGGCCTCAACAGCTCCCTTCTCCAACGAACGTAGTCGAGCTGCACGCCATGACGCACGTTTCTCAGCACTAAATCAGGAAAAACAAATAAAAGAGAATTGTATTAGAGCTCATATTATAAAATTTTATTAAAGAAAATAAATAAATTTCAAATAAACCAACTAAAAGAAACCACACATTGTCTAATAATATTTACAGAAAAAGAGAAAAAATAAATAAATAAAATTTTACTCTATAGCCTTTATCATACATACACCTTTTACTAATTCTTAGACAATTTGTATTTTTTTATTTTTTTAATTTGCAATTTTAATTTGTATAGAAAAAATCATAAACGAATTAAAATAGAAAATGTAGTGAAAATTGTGTAGGTGGAGAGAAAGTAAAAGTTAAAAAAGTAAAACCAACGAATTCTAATACAAAAGAACTAAAACTTAAGAAAACCGCATAATTATACAAAAAAAAAAAACTACTTTTACAAATTTACATAGAGATTTGCGTGCTAGTATTCAATTTTTAAAGGATATGTTCGTTCATATACGTACATATTGATTACAGCTATTTTGTACTTCTCTCTGTGTGAGTTTTATAGTTCATATTTATCAACTTTGTACGTAAGTTTTTACAAATTATTATGGCATTTTATTAAAAATGTGTTTGACTAAAATATTGAAACTCCTTCTTACCTATAAAGTTAGTGACTCCGTGGCATAGAAACTGAACTACACAATATATACATTATCTTTGCTAAAAACAAAATATATTCTTACCCTCTGAATTTTTCTTAGTTGCCTATAAGCTCTGTTAAGAAAGAAAAGTGCGATTTCACAGCAGAAGGTAACAAAAAATCAAATAGCCCAAGTGAGATTAATTAAAGGATATAAATACAAACAAAATAAAAAACCTTCCCTTTTCAAACTGTGCTACCAATGGTTTATTAGTATTTCTGATTCTTCAATAACCACCACAATTTGTATCATACTATAGTCGCCGTATTGGAATCTCACTACAAGTTCCCACCTAGTTTCTCTGCGCAGACTAGCAGCCGGATTAATTGTCGGAAGTTTAGAAAATATCTTACCACGCACTGCTCCTAAAACCTATCACTTAGAACTCCGACAGACGTTGATCAATCTATAGAGATTTTCGGAAAAAATACAGAGTTAATAGAATACACTCTGCGGATGTGGAGTAGTTATGAGATGAAAAGAGAAAAATACGACGAGTATGGCAACAACATAGATCCCCCCAAATTAAAATAAGAATTGAATGAGTGTACAAAAAAACTTGAAAATCTGCTGGTATCAAGAAAGACCGAAATTCTGATTACTTTTCATGGCGCGTAGCGAAAAACCTCAAAAGTAGATCTCATTTGCGAAAGCTGAATGGTAACTGGGCGAAAGATGATTTTGAAAAGGAAAACTTTTGAACATTTGAAGCGAGTTTTTACCCCGAATATTGAATCACGGTTTAATGCTGAGTAAGATTTGAACTGCGTTACATTGAAAGCATTATCAGCGATATAAACTTCCAAAAGGCACCTGCAGTTGATAAAATCAGCCATAAAATTATTACGGAGATGCTCTGCTTGACGGAGTTAATCCTCTTTATTTTCAATGTTGTTTTGCGCCTAAAATATTATCCGGAAATTTCGCTTATCTCTATGTTCCCGAAATATCGAAAAGACCACTCAAGTTTAGAGTCATGCAGGACAATAATCCTGTTGTCTAATATATCCAAACTGTTCAACAAGGCACTAATTAAAAAGTTGGTTCAAGAAACAAACACAGTGCAATCGAACAAATATATAAATTGGTGAGTGCCACGAAAGGGCTCTTGAGGTAAAAAATAATACTCTGATCTATTTATCGACGTTTCACAGGCGTTCGATAAAGTTTGGCTTGATACACAAACTGATACACGAATACTTCACTGAACGCAGGTTTAAGGTTAAGAAAAGCGGTAACTTAAGTGATCCTCAGGCTATTGAGACCGAAGTACTCCAAAGAAATATCTTGCGACCTCTGCTATATCTGGTATATACCTCCGATATGCCAACAATCGTCGATGATAAGTCTATTTTAGGCATGCATAAACCAACAGAAAGCAAATATGGAGCACTGCCTTAGATTATAATATTGAACGAATACAAATATTACGGCTTATGACAACTGGAAGAAAGATCTGGACGTGCCTATGGTTAGTGATGAGATCGCGAGATACGGTGAGACGTATTTGAAGAAGCTAGAGGACCACCCGAATCCACTAGCACATGCAATCTTGAATGACGCTTATTCCGTGAACCATTGCAATTTCATCCCACTATGGCTGGATTAAATTAACCTAAAAGTAGTATTATTAAATTGTTTAAGATTCGAATAGAAATTTTTAGCTCAGTGATGATCCAATTGTAATAAAATTGAAAACAAAATAGAAACCTTCATTTTTAATGAATATATTGTATGAAAAATTCAAATCACATACATATTTGATTTACATTGCAGACTCCATAAATCGGCTATTTACGTTCCGAAATGGATCCACTCTTTTCGTTAAAAAATAATTTTATAACGCTCTTGATACAAAAATGTTTCTCTGCTATAAAGTTATTGAATTGAATTTTAAAATTTTTGGCCAATCTTAGGACCGCACTTATAATTCTAAACAATCGAGTAATTCCGACAATTGTGTTTGTTTTATTTTCGAGTTGCATTAAAACAAACACAATTGTCGGAATTAAGCCCCTGCTCCTTCGATAAATTGTTTTAATAAAGTGTTAATAAAGCGGATTTTTAGATCGATTCGTAACAACAGATAAGACATGGGTCCATTATTTCATTACTGCGACAAGCAAACATTCAAAGCTGTGGACTGGATGTGGAAAATCGAGTGCAAAGAAGATACAAAAAGTCCCATCTGCAGGCAAGGTCATTAAGTTAATTTTTTGAGATGTTCGTGAGATAATTTTTATTGATGATCTTCAAAAAGAGAAAACAAGTACACGCCGTTGTATTATGCTAACTTTTTGGAGCATTGAGGTGATAAAATAATGCAAAAAAGCGCAACTGGTGAAAATGAAATTGTTGTTTCATAAATTTACTATTGTGGTGGCCAACATTAATGAATTAAAGATCGAATTGCTCAATCACGGGACTTCTTCGCTGGATTCATTTCCGTTGGATTTGTATCTATTTTCAAGCATAAAAAGGCTCGGTTGTAGAAGATTTGCCAGAATAAAAAAATGTGAACTTGCGTTTGATGGCTATTTTGAGAAGCAAAACCGTGTTGGGAAAAAGTTCGGCTAATTTTGAGAACGCTCTGTAAAGAATATTTTTTTTTATTTTAACATTCCTAAGCTTAAAGGATTAAGAGGAGTATTAAGTCAGTCATAAAAGTCTTATAATAAAAAAGTTCTTAAATAGTTCCAGAATTTCACTAAACCTAAGTTTACATTACCACTGCGAAATCGCCTTTCTTCAGATCAATTCTTAGTTCAAATAAAAACACAATTTTTACTATTAAACTGTCCAGAACACAAATGGACTTTTTTCGCCTCCTAATTTTCATGAGTGGGAAAGGTTGTATTTAAGCAACAATTCCTTCGTGCATCCATTTTTCATAAAGTTTTATATCTTCTCTATAGATACATATGTGTTATATATGATCAGGGAAAGGTTTGTTGGTAAGGGTTCATGGACTATGTATGTATATATGTATGCATATTCGTATATAAAGAATTTAGTTTCTTTTTTTCCATTCAATGCAATTGTTGGCTGTTTATTTCATTAAGCGAGAACATGCAGAACTTACTTTATCAGAGCTTTGCTTTTTTTCGTATCGGTGTTAGATAAGATAGAAGAGGATGACGTGTCCCCGTATGGAGAAGATGAGGTGGCAGCAAGGCCTGCTAATAAGGCACGTTTTTCAGCGTTTGCTGTACGCACTGGTATACGACTAGAAGTTGCAGACATTCCTTCCACTTCAGGGTCTTCAATTTCTACAAAATCTTCTGTTTCTTTTAGTTCTTGCTTCTGTGCAGGTGATTGTTGTTGCCCTTGATGTTGTGTTTGTTGCTTTTGCTTGTGTAATAGCGCTGGTGGTAGTATAACTTTAACCTTTGGTTTTGGCAACAATGATGGTTTCTTTATTTGTCCTTCTTGCTCTTCTTCCTCTACTACAACAGGCGTCGACGATACTATTGTTGTTATTGTTTTTTCGGCTGACTTTTGTGCTATTTGAGGCTTAATGCGTACAGTCTTTTTAGATTCCTTTTCAGCGTTTAATATTGCTTTTGTTGGAATAGATGTTACTGTTGCTGTAGCTTTTGGTTTTAATATTACCTTTTTAGGTGTTGTCTTATTCGTTATTGATTTCAATTTTGCATTTTCTCTAGATTGTTCCTCTTCTTCTTCTTTTTTAACATTGACGCCTTTTACCATTTGTGTTGGTGCTTTTAGTTTCGAACCTTTGCCAATGTTGGTGCTTGTTACCGATGTTGTTGGCTCAGGTGGGTGTAACATTTTATTGCTGTTTCTAAGTGCCAGAGTGTTGCCAAAATGTGCATTTTTAATTTAAAACATAGATGATATGAAACATATTGTATTTAGTTGTAGTTGTTGTTGTGTTTGTAGTGCGTTTATAAACATTTTATTTATATTTTTAGATTTGCAACATTTTGTTTTCAACATAATTTTATTGTATTTTTATTTTTATTTTTTTCAACAACATTTAGAAGAAAAGAGAAATATATTAAAAAAGAAAATAAAACAAAATAATAATAATTGTCAGAAAATAACTTTCACTCTTATAGGAGTACTAATGGATATGGAACTATTTTCTTAAAGTGACGTTAGAAACATTTAATGCTGATCGATATTTTTTTTTTTTGTTGGTGACACGATGGTGACGAATAGGTTAAAATTAGTCACAATATCAGGCTTTTAATTTATTTAAAATAAAATGCTGTATACAGTATAATATAAAAATTATAAGGAACATATTCCATATTACAATGATTGTTATTTTTTGGTTTGCATTTAAAAAAATAAAAAATTAAATATGGTACTTACAAGACAAAGTGAATAACTTTAAGCGTTTGTTGTTTATTAAATACATAAGTAGATTTTAGTCACACATACAAACATTTAAATAAGACATATCAACCTACACCATTTGACAGTACATTAGTTATAACACGCATACACAGTTTAAAATTTAATTATAATAAATAATTATTTTTTTGTACTTAAAGCAACCTAAAGCTTTAAAAGTTACAGAATAAATTTTGTTATGTTTTGTTAAAAATACACTGCAATGCTTATTCATGATTGAAATTTATTATTAGGATACCTTAACCATTTAGAAAATTTTAATTATGGATGAGCAGTGTAGGCGCTCCTTAGGTATGGTCATGAAAAATATTAATATTTATTTTTAAAATCACTGGAGACCACTTCTGTCAAGATCCTGAAAACACCGCTAAACATCCCTCGAAGGATATTTACATGCTGTTGCATGAACTGAACATAGGGAGCTAAAGGCCACATCATCAGTATATTCTCGACTCTCTGAATACTCAGACACCGGGGTCCGACCACATACGTGAGTTGATCTGTTACACATCTGGGAGCTACTGATTCTAGGTAGACAATACTGCCAAGAAGAATTGCTGAGCGGATGGATTTATCTTGAGGAAACAATGGCGCTGGGAATCTTGTCCGGTTCGAGGACCATAATACCAACTGTTAGGCGCAAGTGCTATTACGAAAGGTTACATCAAAGAAAATATGGAGCTCATGGAGACGAACTAATAGATTATAATGACCGATGAGATTTATTCGAGTACAGTGCTAAATTGTAAGAGAGCATTACTCGACTATTTTATTACTGTTGGGCTATGCATTATCTGGGTATCCGGCCGAGCTAATGATCTAACTCTCATAGAGAAAGAACCTGTTGAGTCAAATTTGGACCGTTCGGGACAATAAAAGCGGAATTGAAACAACAAGCAGAAAAGGACCACAAGGATCTTATGCGGAAACCCAGAAGAGAAGAGAAAGAAGGACCAGCTCAAATTATGTAAGTCCGAGATTAGAAAAATAGTGAGCACCTTGACAGGACATTCTGGAATAAGAGCACAGAGCAAAATAAGCTTAACTAAAGCTCGGGCGTGACGTGAACCTCCACAATAACAGTCATAGAATAACCGTAAGCACCTACGTCATAGAAACAAAGTTCCTCAATGATGAGCGATGATAATTATAATAAAGGTACTATTGTTTATCCATATAATGGCAGCGCACAACAAACCTATATGTGGTTTTGATGTAAGATTTCTTAACTTCTTATTAATATCGGCTACATTCTCCTATCAACCTAACCTAGACTAAATGCAAAATCATAACAAACGTTTTTTGTTGGATTTTTTTATTTCGTAATTAACTGCAACATTTTCCCCAAATATCACATGAATACCACAATTTTCGCAACTTATGGATCACTTGCATGAAACTCTTCAGATAAAAAACAAATTTGAGTGCATATTTAAAAAAACTTCTCTTCAAAATAAGTCAAACTCATATGATAATGTTTAAGAAACCGCATTTTACACAGAATGTGAAAAATAATTAAGCTTAAAACATGTCCCATATGTTGCTCAATCGTTAATGGAAATAAAATGAAAATTTATTAAAATTCAGTAGAGGCAAACATTTTTACAAGAAAAAATGCTCTTTTGAAAATTGATGAAAAATTGTTACACACACGCACACACAAAACACACACACGCACACACAAAACACATGTTGCACGTCAATTTTCGTGTAAGAGAATATCCGTTGCTGTGTCTCAAAGTTAAAAATTAATTAAACAAACATGATTATATTAATATAACATATAATAAAATAATAAAAAGATTAACAAAAAATGAAAAAGGAAAAATGTAAATACAAGCATGTACAATACAACTGATAATTAATTTAAAAAATCGTGTCGTATTGAAAAGTATGTAAATATGTCTATAGGTATAAGGGAGATCGAACGGTTATTATTCGTTTTTTAGTTTTGTCGAATACGGTTTTTTTAAAATGTCCATTTTTCGAATACCGAATAAACCGACTATTTTAGCACGAATAACCGGTTAGTTTCAATATGTATAATTTTTATACGTTTTTACATTTTTTATTGCAAATATGCTCATCGTTTTAGCGTTTGAAAACCATGGTAAATCGAAAAAGATATGCACACTTGAGCAAAATGAGCTTTTGCTCATTTTCAGTAAATAATTATTATTTTTTTTTATTTGGAGAATGATGAATAACTAGACTTATTGAAAAGGACCGACAAACGCCTGCTCCGAACGGCAGATGTATTAGTTAGTGAAGTTTTTCATAGTGTAAATACTTATAAGCAGTCGATAGCAATGTTGTAGGGTGATACCGCTGTTGAAAATTGTCAGAGGGTGTGGCCTAGGATTAAACCGAGGACTTCGTGGTTGGTACGTGGGTGTCTTACCTAAAATACCACAGTGGCACACACTATTAAATACGTAGTGCATGCATTTATATATCTACAGATGTCTCTGAAGTGCGAAAATATTTGGAAATCGATGGAAAGGATAGGTCTAGATATATTGATTGTCTTTGAATAGTAAGCTGAAAAGGCTCATCGGTACCAGAAATTATTAACCACCTTAAATATGTCTATATTATTATTAATTCCCATAACATTCCATGAAGGAACATTGGGACTTCTCTCATTCAATGAGCTGCATCCGATTCTATTTTTAGACTCATTGAAAGGGACCTATAGTTTAACGCCTGCTCATTTACAAGACAACTTCAACTACAAGACAATTTCAATTACATACATGTAATATCTTAATATGAAAATCAGTCGATAGAGTAAATTCTATATCGTTGAATCATGTTTGTTTGATAACTTTAAGCTAATAAATTATATTGTGATTAGTAGGAAAAACTTAATTTTTGTCATATGAAAAATCTGGAGCATCCAAAAAGCTTCGTTTACAAAATTAAAGGGTAATGTGAAACCCCTTTAATTGGTAATCTGAAATACTTTTAATTATATAATAATTAATTACTAAAACACAACAGTAATTTGAAAAGGATTAAATTCTTTTTTATTTTAATATTGACATAATTTGTGGATTCTCGTTAATAAAGATCTAGGGCATAGTCGTTGCTCATGTGATTGATCAATTACGAATAACAGCGTATCGTGTACTTTATTTGATACCGAATGCATTAGCCTTAAACTAAAAAGCTTAATCAACTCGTTATCCAAAGCCAGTAAAACCTTTTGCCCTGCTATTTATCTGGTGTTATTTTACAGTTACACAAATTTGGATCATAACAAAACGAAGGAAATATTTTCAGTATCAATGAAATATCAAGTATATTTTACGACATTAAGGTTTAAATGAAGTGCAAGCCGAATGGAGAGAGATTCCTATTCTAATTTTGAAAAACTTGTCTTCAAGTATACTTTAAAGACTTTGTAAGGTCGTATTAAATAAAGGGGGATTATTTATTTATGATTATTATAATATTCCTATATACTTCAACGGTTATCATGCAGTATTTTACATTTGCACTTTATTTTGTCCAACTGTAGCCAAGGAGCATCTGATTTTATGTTGTTTTGCTGAAAAGTTTATTATATAAGTTTTTTTATTGAAACGTAAGCGAAATAAATAAATTCAATTAATTTTTTAACATTAATGTTGTGTTTGACTCTTATTTTCTCTGATGATATGCAACAAAGGTATTTTGCATTTTAATTTGTCCAATAATATTAATACGAGTATACATATGTATCACATTATTTATACTCTTATATGTTACAATATCTCGTGTATACACTTCATTTGGCTTATTATGAACATAATGGTTTTAGTACAGGGTGGCCGCCGGGAGGGTATACTACTGTCTTGCCGCCATTTTGGTAAACATTAGCCTTAACAGTTCATATTTGGCAGTCGTGAAGTAGAGACGCGGCAAATTTGTTTTAATCGTTAAAACATTTTTTCAAAATCAATCATCGATTTTCATGAAAAAATCATAATGAGTGACGAAGCATATTTTCATTTGAAAGGTTATGTGAATAAACAGAATAGTCGGTTCTGGGCAAAGGAAAACCCTCAAATTATTCATCAGTCACCTTTGCATCCATTAAAAGTGACAGTCTGGTGTGCAATTTGTTCAGGAGGAATCATTGGACCTTACTTCCTTGAAAATGAAAACGGCGTACCGGTAATGTCAATGGGGAGCTATATCGTGATATGATTGAAAAATTTTTAAAGCCACAACTGCATGCTTTGGGCTTGAAAAAGACGGTGCCACATCGCATACAGCCAGGATTACAATGGAATTACTGCGAGACCTCTTTCCACAACAAATAATGGAAAAAGGAATGGTGGTGTTGATTGCGTCCACGGTCGCCTGATTTGACTGCTTCAGACTTCTTTTTTTGGGGATATCTGAAAAGCAAGATTTATGCAAACAAACCAGAAACGCTGGAGCAACTCAAACAAAATATTCGTGATGAAATTAATGAAATACCGCGTGAAATTTGTGAGAATGTAATGAATAATGTGCTCAAAATGGCTCGCATATGTGAGGCTAACAGAGGCGGGCATTTATCTGATATTGTATTCCATACATAATTGCCCACATTAAATAAAATATTTATCAATATAAGATCCATTCTCTTTCATATAATCAAAATTTATAAACAAACAAAGTAGTATACCTTCCCGGCGGACACCCAGTATTTTAGACAATGAATAAGTCCCATAAAAAAACTTTAAAATACACTGTCACAGGGCAGAATTCTCATTGAAAGTATTCTTAATTTTTCAGTATTTAATTTAATTTAAAAGAATTTTTAACTTACAAATTACGTTACAAGTGAGAAAAGTTTTCATTTCTCTTTTCATTTTATTGCGATTGTTTCAATATCCAAGGACACCATAAGTAACAATGCCAAGAATAAGGAGAGACTTTAAAGTAAAAGTTACAAACGACAACATCAAAAACATTAAATAATTTTGAATTCAGTATAATAATCGCAAAAAAACGAAAAAAGTGAATGAAAAGAAAATATTAAAAAAAAATTTCACTTAAAAAGTTTACAAATTAAAGAAACAACATGTAATGGCACACAAACCATATTTTGAAATGGACTTGCCTAGAGATGAGAACAAGGTGCGTTCATTATATGGAAAAGCAATAAATGCAGGAACAGAATTTAATTTTTTCTTTTATTTTGAAATGAAATTTTCTTGCTAAAGAAAAACTTTTGCAAAATAACGTGAAAATTGGAAAACATAAATCACTCAGGCAGAACTTAAACTTTATTTCAACTAAAACAAATTTTTTTTCTTTACCTTTTTCTTTTTTTCTGCACTTTTGTTTCATTTTGAAACTGCTTTTTCAAAAAATTTGCCCAAGCATAGTTGAGCAAGCAAACCGGTGGAAGGAACACCACCAACAGCAGCAAGTGACGTTAAAAGAAGTGTTCAAGACAAAAATTCAACGGAGTAAGTAACAAATTAAGGACTTTATTCTCTTAGAGTTAAATAAAAATAAAAAACTGAAATATTTTCAAAAGTGGATTTTGAATTTATTTATAAGTAAAACTACAAGTTAAATTTGGCAAAAAAAAGAAAGATTTTCTCAAAAGTATTGAGTAAGTGTGGAGGCAATTGACTAGTGTAGTTTTTATTTAGTGTATGACGCAGTTGTAAGTTTACAAAAAAAATAAATAAATAAATAAATAAATAAAATAAGGTTTAAAGTTAAAGCTTTATTTTTAAATTTTGGAAAACAAATTATTGTACTTATTATATAAATAAGACAACATTTAACCCATGGGTGCCTGAACACTCTCATAGATGTTTGAAGTCGTGTTATACATTTAGATCTGGAAATAAAGCTTCGTTTTTTTTGTCTTTAAAGTATATTATTATTTTTTTGTTTTAAGCTCCCTTTTAACTAAGAAATTAATAGAAGAATTTAAAAAATTCACTTTTATTACTACATATTTTTGATAAATATTACTCACCAAAGCACAGGGTGCCCGAGCAACCTGGGTAGGAAGTCTATACAAGATATGGGTAGGATTCTTGGGTGAAATCGAATAACCGAATTTTTACCCATTAATTATGGTACACACCACTTGAGTTGTTAAAAAAAAAATCATTTGCCAAAGACAAAGACACACAAACAGAATTCTACATACACACATAATTCCCACGACATCCCAAGTGGAACAAGGAGGACTTCTCTCAATCAATGAGCTGCACCCGATTATATTTATTAGCTCATTGATTGACGATTAGTTTATGTTAGGTTACATGGTCGCCCGTGGCTAGCAACTACACTCATCAAGGACTCGAGAGATATCGAATTGAGCCCTCCCTAAACCTGAATTGACAACTCACATAGTTCACGCGATAGCCAACCGGTATCTCAGACAAATTTGACCAGAATCGTCAGTAAAACATCCCTGAGACAATCCATATCGTGGAAAAGACGTGTACGAAGATGCCTTAGTCAAAGCTCCCGTAGAGTAGGACAGTCACAAAGAAGGTGCTATATCGATTCCTCCTCCTGCTCATCTTGACAGCTCGTACAGTAGCCTTAACATGGGTAACCCATACGTTCAGATATGCGTCCTATCATACAGCTTAAACGAATACCTTCCAAAAAACAGGAGAGTCCTAGTCCTTTCAACCGACAGAGTAGTCCGAAGTGTCATCGTGGATATCTCGCAAGTGGTAATACTAGAATACCTGCGTTCAGTGCTACTCAACGCCTACCCATCTACTAACCTCGATGAGACCTCAAGAGAATCCTGTATATCCATTTTTGCAAAAATCAGACTCATAGATGGCCTCTTAGTTGTGCACTTATCAACAAAAGTGTTTCGTCGAATGCACTCATGACTCGGGACCCATATCAGTATGACACGGTGTCGACCAAGATGGGCCAGTGAGCGAATGCAGCTGAGAAGACATTTCGAACTCACTACGCTGGAACTGAGAGCATTTATCGACTCAAGACGATCAACGTAGACACCAACATCTAAACTTTAGAAATCCAATTCCCAAATAAACCTAACATCCCTATCCATAGCAAAAACCTCGGCCTGGAAGACAGTGCAATCATCGAGCAGTCTGAGAGACTGATAGGCCAAGTTCATCACAGTAAAAATCAGATCCTGTACATACCGGTGTCATCGAGTCGTTAGTATAGATTGAGATTGCTTGGTCCCGAAGAACAGATTCCGCAGCCCAATCGTTCCTCAGACTCATGGAAAAAAACTTAGAGTTTTTCCGCCGATTTCAAACGGCAGATACATTAGCTAGAGAAATTTTTCACAGCGTATATTCTCATAACCAGTCGCTGGCAATGTTATCAGATGATACCGCTATTGAAATTTCTCAGATGGTCTGACTTGCGATTGAACCGAGGACCTCTTGGTTGATAGGCGAGTATCTTACCTACCACACCACAGCGGCACAAAATATCATACCTTTAAATATTTTATTTAAACAGTTTTGTTCAGAAATCAAAGAGGTTTATATGTATGGTACATATCAAAAATTCTGCAAATTACATTTCCAATTGCCTTAATTATTCCAAAAATTATGCCAATTATAATGTGAAATTTGTTTGTGCCTTCAAGTCAATTAAACCAATAAAAATATTTATTTCTTATTTCTTTTTTTATTTATGTTAAAATTTTATTTATCAGTTAAATAATGTTTAAATTAAATGCCAGAAATTTCACTTTTCAATTGTTTTCAGCTAATTTTACAGGATTAGAAATGCCTTAAAGAAAAGCAAAACCAGACAAGAACGATAATTGTAGCCGATCAAGTCCGAATATATGATACCCTGCTACATACATTTTATTATTTTTAAGACCCAATTGCTTTTAATAAGCACTTTCTAGAATTTATAACTTATTTCAATTTTTAGTTAAAGAGTTTAATTGCGGCTGTTTAGGTCTTATTATGAACCGTTTCTCTTTCCCAAAAAGGGTCACTTATCGCAGTGCAAGAACTAAAGGGGAATAAATTACTGGCCCGCATAATCAGCAAGAGGCTTTATACCGTAATTTCTCTGGCATCTAATCATAGGCAAGAACAAGCACAATTTAGGGCTGGAAGTTCGTGCATTAATCACGTGACCACCCTGCGCATTGTCGTTGAGCAGTTAGTGGAGTGGAAAACTTCTTTGTATATGCAATGAATCATAAGGCGATCTGTGGTGCACTGAAATGTAAAGGATTGCTAATAAAAATTATCAATTTGGTCAAAGAACTATAGAATAGAGCTACTACTTGAACCAATTAAACGCCAGCAGCGACGGACTGGTGTTCTCACGCCTTTACTGTTCAACCTAACACTCGACACATTACTGAATCGCGACAATCAACAACACCCGGTATTACATATGCATAAATGCCTATGACATATGTCTTCTGGCACATAAACACTCCCATATTGAGACTTCAACACCTGAGCAAGTGTGCTGCTAAATCAGGTCTTAGGGTAGACATTGCAAAAACCAAGCGAATGGAAAACACACTTTGTTTTATTTATATTTAAAAGTAGGAAGCTCTTATGAAAGATTTTTTAAGACAAGTTTCTTTTCATTTCGACTTAAAATATCTGCGTACCTCTTCCGAATAAATTTAATCGAAAAAAATTACATAATTACTGCCTCTACAAAAGAAGTTACCGATTTTTATTTTCTTTTCTTTTTTTTAATTTTACACGAAATAAACGTCAATATTCGATGGACTGATTAAACGTTACAAAGCTTATATAGATAAAATTATTAAATTTAGCTAACCGCTTAACAGTGGTATTGCGTTGACTATCACACTTATCATATGACTTCAACGCCACAGAGAATAGCAATTTAAATCCGTATATTTGGACGGTACTTTCCACTTGCTCAGAGTTATGATCGTATTCAAAACTTCTGCTATTCTATGGATCAAGGGCTTACGCTCTCCCCGCAATTAACCACAGCCACAACGTAGCTAGTTATTGAGCTACACCATAGCTAGGCAATAACCTTGATTCCTCGCTTCCATGGTACCAGAAATAACCATCCGATCAGACTACACAGTAAAGTCACTATTACCAACTGAACACCAAAGAATTTACTGAAATTTTAAGTTTTTACTTAATGTTTATCAACATAGTCCGACTGACGGAGGACTAAAATCCATTGGATTCAGAGACCATCGGTATAATTAAATTTTTATTTATGTATGTTGGTGTAGGGTATGACAACAACACTGCACACTATAAATGGAATTCAAAAATAAACATTTTTTTTTTCTTTTGCATTTAATTATTAAAATGGTGTTGAACTACAAATACAAAATGAATTCTTAAGTTTAATCTATTTTTACTTATTTTTATTTTTAATATTAAAATAGTTTTAGTTTTGCTTTTGTTAATTATTATTATTGCTTTCATAGCATTATTCTTATTACATACAATATAATTTGATATTAAAAAAGAAACATTTAATTTACTTATAAACTAATTAAGTTTTTTTTTTATTATTATATATGAAAAGCGACGAGAGTGTAAATAGAAGTGTAGTGGAGTGTAATGTGCAGGTGTGAGTGAAAATGCAAATAATGAATATTAACATGAAACGGAACTTTTATTATTTTGATTATAAAATATGAGTATAATACAATACAAGTTTTGTTTCATTCTTCAATATATTTTTATATTATAATCGTGTATAAAGTTTTGTTACAGTAAATATATATAGTACGTATGTATATACTTTATTATAGATTTTTTAATAAATGTAACCTTTAATAGTATTAAGTTTAGTTAACATTAAATATATGTATATTTATAAATATTAAATGCTTATTGTTCATATGTCTTGGCACTTAAGTTATGATAAGGAAATTATTAATATACTACTAATATACTAAAACGAAATATGGTCAAAATATAAACGAAATAAAATTCTATAGATGGCATTGAAACAGATGATATTTCAGTATATAATAACAGCTAATGTTTTTATTTGTTTTTTTTTTTCTAATTTTATCTTATGTTGTAATAAGGAGCCTTTAAGTTATTATTGCTAAGTTTAAGACCATTTTATTTTCTGTTTTCTGTTGGTGATTAAAAAACATCTTTAATAAGGCTTAAGAACCAAATCTTCTTCAAAAAAAAGTCCGAATTCCGAAAAATTTTTTAAAATTTGAAATTTGTATAATAATATACATAAAATTGTTGGCAAAAATTTTTTCAAATCTATTTTTTAAAAAAATTCGTTAACACTAATATAAGAGTCAATTCTAGCATAGATTTTACTAATCAAATTATTATATCTAAAGTTTAGGAAATCTAATGAAAAAACTTAATATCGTTTAACCAATACTATAATCAATGAGCAATCGATAAAAATATGCTGTGTTATTGCAGTTATCGTTGAAGTTTTCCTATTTCGAATCTTTTTCCTAAGTTTAGGATGAGAGAAGATAATACCACAACGACTACATATGACAGATATATGGCAATTAATTTCTCCAAAGTTTGTAAGTCGAAATATGAAAATAAATTTTTCTTTAAAAATTGGTTATGCTTAAAAATTATTGGTGAATTTATATTCTATAACGTCCATGTTACGTATGTATGTTATTTGGACCTTTTTTTAGAGTAATGACTAGAATATAAAAATAAAATTCAGAATAACTAAAGGTTAGTATGTTAACTTAATAGGTACTAAAGTCAAATTTTCATCTACAGTATTCTCGTGATAATGTCAACTAATTAAAACCGCGATTGGTGACGTGTATCAGATTGTTGGCGTTTATGAATGTACAAATTTAGTATAAAAAAATATTCTTAGTACAGTTTAATATGTTACTTCATTTATATACTGCTTCTAAGGCGAATCGTCAAATTCTGAACTAATTTCGTAATATAAACGCATGTGTATGTACATGCGCGTGCGCTGAATGTGTTTTAGAGTAGACAATATTAAATAAAAAGGGTTGATGTTTTGGTATGTTGACAAAATGAGTGCTGATGTTATCCCGAGTGCACTGAGTTACTTGGCTCGTAGTAATTATGAAATAAAAAGAGATTACTTATACATGTTGTATTGCTAGATTTATGTCGACAAAGTAAATTTGAACACATTTTGGCTGCGTAATCTAAACATATTTTTTTAGAATATTTTCAAACTAACCAATACTTCGGTTTACGTCTTTTTAAAATTTCTGTTATTTAGAAGTTGCTTCAAGTTGCGCCACTAGTGCTTCGATTTGCGTCGTTAATACTTAGAACAATGTTTGTACATAACTCAAACAGAAAAAGGGAATTTCCCCTTTAAGCCTAATGCAAATACATAGACTTGGTTTTATACAACTGATTCTTTAATTTTCATTTTAATCTTAATATTTTTCCTACACTTTTTACGTTTTTCTCATGGGTTGTTATATGTATTTTATTTTAAATAAAACTATTTTGGCTACCTCAGGGCAGTTATAAATTATTCGTTCACAGATAAACAACCACAGCTTTATTCAATTTTGTTGCCAACAATTCCGGTTACCGTTATAAATTTGTATAAATCGAATGACTTGAGTTTTGTTCTTTCTCTAAACATTTTTGTACAAGAAAACAGTTAAAGTGAAAAGAAAATTTATTTAAAAAAGTTTGCTTCTCATATCGAAAAAAAATAAAATTTAATACCAAACAATCAATACCAAAAATTTTTGATGAGTATTTTATTTACCGTAGTTTCATCTTAAAGTAAAACTGACCAAGCAAACATAATTAATGGAGGCTTCAGGGCACGCTTGAACGTTTATGATAAACAATTTTCATATGTGTATGCATATTTATCATTGGGCACGTAGTACTTATCATTATGTACGTAGTACATAAAAGAAAGACGTAGTTTTATGGAATAGAAGGAAAAATTTGGCCAATTTTTCAGATAAACATATAATTGACTTTTTGTATACGAAAAATTCTGGTGAAGAAATATCTGATTGTAGTAGCGATAATGAATTCGAAGATCCAAGTTATATAAATGATGACATTCGTGTTAAAAATATAGTATTGGTTCTAAATGATAAGGCTACAAAAAGTGAAAGTTATAGAATTTCACCTATGGCTACATCGCTTATTTATATAATTACTGATTCATATTATCAATATCTTCTTTGTTTTACTATATGATGGTGTTTTTATTAGCTCAGGTAGTTTTTATTGCTTTTTCTTAAATCTTGCAATGAAGTTTGTCGTTTCATTTTTCAAATAAAATTTATAAAATATAAATATATGTATATGTACATATCGCTCATTGACTTCAATAATATCGTAACTCAAAAAACATGATTTTTTAGTCAAGTATTCTAAAATGTGCGGAATATTGTGGTCTAAATTGTTTGCAAAATTCTTTGTGATTCGTTTAAAATTAACAGCACAGGAGCAAAGTGTTTATTTCTATATACATAAATGCTAAATAATAGAAAATTGAAAATTAAAACAGCTCTTCTGAAAAATTTTACATTTGGAGTTATGACACTATTGAAGTAAATGAGCGATATATTGATTCTTTTTGTTACCGTACGGTCAAGGATGTCCTTAGGCCGTCTTTTGTTTTTCTTATCAAATAACACAATTTTAGGCAAAAAGCATAAAATTAATTATTCTTACACAGATTATTAGTCGAAAAAAAATTTCAAGTTGCTCGGATCAATTAAAGCTTTTGACCGTTAGAGGGTTAAAACAAAATAATTATAATAAAATATATTTTTTATTGACAAAACTATTTTTCAGCTAAAATTATGAATCTCGGAACCAATTAAATGAAAATCAATACAATTACTAAAATTAGTAGCACTAGCTGTTGTCACCTTGTGCTTTCAGTTTTGTACGATCAGTTAAGAATGTAACTTTCTATAAAACGACGATGAAATCATTCTTTTTTCTTATAAAACTTTACAAATTTCAATGTGATTGTTATATTGTTTATAGATTATCACACGAAACATATTTGACACATATTTCAGATTGTAACAAATGGATATAAATAAACAAATGGAATAATAAACCACAGAGGTTCAAGCCATTAGATTACAAGCTAGTTGGCAGCCATCAGCGGACATTTTTGTTTAGCATATTGCCGACATCGATGCTCTTCGGAGATGTTTTTTGATATTCAACCTATAGAAGTTAATTTTTACATATGTAAACATATTTTTACATATGAGAGGCTATACAAAGCTGTTGCCAACTAAAACAAAAGTATCTTCGCCAATAGTAATGTGCGTTTGGCTGATTTTTTGGATTTTTCTTTAGGCTGATGTCAGATACTGATCTGATCATATTCAATTAGAATTTTGTTAAATACAGAATACAAGTACATATAAGACGACCTTTAGTTGTTATAGTTTTAATTGGTAGGTGTAAAAGAGCCTTTAGTTATAGTCTTACTCCTTAATTTAAAGACTCAAAATCATGGTACAAATCATTGCCATTGATATAAGATCTTATTGAGCCACGTAATAAGTACGTCTTTTTATAGATTTTTGTTGATTTTTAAACAAGTTGAATCATAAAATAAACTAACACCGCATTTTTAAAATTGAAGTTATGTATACGAGGGCGGATTGCTACCTAGCGCTAGATGGCAGCACAAACACAAAAACTTGTTCTTTCTTAGAAATTACATCAGCTGTTAGCTGAAATTTCCAAATTCATCGATTAGTTTATTTGTTGTGGTCGTTTGAAGTATGCAACTTTTGTGTTTCTTGGAAAATGGAAAAAGGGAATTTCGTGTAGTGATTAAGCACTATTATTTGAAAGGCAAAACGGAGAAAGAGACAAAAGAAAAGCATGATAAACATTACGGCGAATCTGCTCCGTCAGATTATATGGTAAAATATTGGATTGCTGAACTTAAACGGGGCCGAACAAGCACCGCAACAATACCATCAACAGGAAGGCCAAAAGAGGTGGTTACTGAAGAAAATATCAAGAAAATCCTCGCTATCGTTATGAATGATCGCCGGGTCAAAATCCGTGAGATTGCTGAAATGGTAAACATATCATATGAACGTGTGTTCAACATTTTGCATAAACATTTTCATATGAATAAGCTATCGGCAAGATGGATGCCGCGTTTGCTCAGTGTTGAACAAAGACGAGTTCGACAGACCACTTCACAGCGGTGTTTGGACAGGATAAAGCATAATCCTGCTGATTTTTGGCGTAGATTAATAACTTTTGTTGAAACTTGGGTCTACCACTACACACCTGAAACCAAATTTCAATCAAAGCAATGGGTGGAAGCTGGAGGAAGTGCTCCGAAGAAAGCGAAGACAGCGAAATCGGCTGGCAAGGTTATGGCCACTGTATTTTTGGATGCAGAAGGATATTGCTCATCGATTATCTTGGAAAGGGATCCACAATCACAGGAGAGTATTATCGTGCATTATTGGATCAATTGGTTGATGCAATCAAGGAAAAATGACCACATTTAAACAAGAAAAAAGTGCTCTTTCTTCAAGACAACGCACCGGTTCACACAGCATTAGATACGATGCTAAAACTACGAGAAATCCACTTCGAATTGGTTGATCATCCACCTTATAGTCCAGATTTAGCCCCTAGTGACTTTTTCCTGTTTCCAAACTTGAAAAAATGGCTCGCTGGAAAAAGATTCATCTCAAACAAAGAAGTGATTACCGAAACTAATGCGTATTTTGAGGAGTTCCCAAAATCGTATTATTCAAATGGTATAAAAAAGTTGGAAAATCGTCCTACTAAGTGTATTGAGCTAAAAGGAGACTATGTTGAGAAATGAATGGTTTTTGAAAAACAAAAATGTTTTTTTCCTACTTAGGTAGGTTCAATATCAATCTGCCCTCGTATAACATTAAGTAACTTTAACTGACAATATAAAATTCATATAAAAAATTATTATCGTTTTCTACGAGCTCATATTAAAAAAAATATATTTTAGAAGAAAATCTTTTGAATTTTATTTCCATTGCTTAAAAACAAAAACAAAAAAGTGATGAACCGACGAATACAATTTTTACAATTAAGTTAATAAGCCATTAATAGAAATTTTTAATATTTTAACGTAAATAAAAAAAGTATTTCGTAATGTTAAAATTAATAATCAAATATTTATATATAAAGGTATTGAAATACTTAAACAATAATTTAATTATTGTCTATAAAAAATTAAAAAGGCTACACATTGTACACGGTGGTGCATAAGTGAGAAATTGTAGCGAATGCCGAAAATAAAAACACCTGGATGGAATTATATCTCAGACAAAAAAAAAAAAAAAAAAAAAAAAAAAAAAAAAAAAAACACTTAAGAGGACGTTACTCTTCATGAAAATGAATAAGTCGATAGTCAGCTCAAGGAGTCCTTATAAAGGCTGTTTACAAAGCCAAAACTAAGAAGAAAGAACCCAAATTATTCATCAAATATCTTTAAACATTTATGGCGAAGTACATAAATTGGACAGTTGCAGATTGAAAAACTACAATCAAAAATTCTTTAGCCTTAAAGATGTTTTGTATAATAACTATATTCCAGCATGATGAAAAAGTGTGGTAGTGGGAAAAGACCATCCCCAGCATCAAATACATGATACAGAGCTCATTTTTCAACACGACAATAATACAAAGTATTCGCAAAAATAGTAAAAAAATGGTTAAATGGTTAAAGTTTTAAGGTGATCTCAATCCAATTGAGAACTATGGACTTATACGAAATCGCAACTGCATCGCTACTAAAATCCCTAACAATCAACGAACTTTGGGAGAGAGCATCAGCTTTGTATCATTCAATACGAAACAAGCTAAAAGAATTTAAAAAAGCTAGGGAATATTGGACTCGTTGCAGAATAAGTGTACATTGCCACACTTGTGTACATTGAATAAAAGTAGTGCAATAATCACAAGATATAGTGCGACAAATATCCTAAAAAATTAAGAATATGAAGATATAAACACTGACTCATCCCACCATAAAGCCATCACAACGTTTAAGAAGACCAAATCGACGGGTGAAGATGCAATTTCAGCTGAAGTATTGCAAGTCGATGGATATTATAAATTCTTTCATGACAGTGTGTGTGGCACCAGGAACGATTTCTCAATGATGGACAAATTCCCCAATAATTGGAATCATAACACAGTTTACAAAATTATGGCGATTATTAATAATTTTTTTGATTTGATTCCCTTGAAAAAAAAAAAAACGCTCTATGGAATGCTTTGAGAGATAAAAACTACAAACGTAGTTGTAAAGCAGGGATGCCCTCTATCTCTGCTGATATTTGCGGTAGCTCTTGACAACATCATATCCACAATTTTCTAGAAAAAAAGAAATATTGTCTGGAATTTTTAACGACATCTGTAACATTTTGAAATTGTGAATGATATTTGCCTTATATCTCACAAACATGGCGTCATGCAGATATATGTGATAAGCAAATTGGCTTGGAAGTAAACATTCAGGAACAAACTATTCGTTGGCAATTTCGAAATTGAATACATGGAAAATTTCTGCTATTTGGAATGCATCATGTCAGCACAAGAAAAATGTGTACTTTTGAACAGGATATTGAAGCGCGACATAGCTCACGTAGGTACCAATAAGAAAGAAACTTTAAACCCAAAATTTATAAATTTTTGTGAATTATACTTTAGCTTTTATTGAAGCTTATCGCAACGAACGGCTGATATTAATGAATTACTGAAACGGGTTCTATCCTGTTGAAACAAAAAATAAAGTAAAAATTGTGTGCTTGATTGCAAACATGAAAGGAAAAGTACCAATACAAAGTGTCAGGGTTTAACTTTTGGGTTAAAATTATCATTTAAAGTATCTGCTATTTGTCTGAAAAAATTTTTTATTTATTGTTTTCTGTATTCTCAATTTATGGACTTTTTTATTTAAAAAATATGTGGTTCTATCCTGAGGAACCAGAGTGTAAATGCAAACAAATAAATGTTAAAACAAAAACAAACAAAAAACAATAAAAATATTTATTAATTATTATTATTATTATTAACCGGGCCTTTTTCAGAAAGTTTCCACATTAATTTTCAATTTATCATTAATCGAAATATGAATAAACAAAAGAAAAAAATTAATTAAAACTGAACAAATAAACCAAAAATGTTAATGAATAATATTTAATAAAATTAATTTAAATTTAACAGACAAATAATAATATCAAACATTATTATAAATAAAAAAAAGCTCTTTAACAAAAATTATTTGCTTATAAAAATAAAAATTTTCTTAATGAGTTAGTTCGTATTATAATGAAATTGAAATTAAATTTAAAAAAGTAAAATTAAAAAATTACCGCAATTTTATTAATTTTTTCCTATAACTTAGTTTTCATTATAATAAATAATAGGATTTTTTATACCCTTTTTGTTATTTTTAGACAAAATATAATATTTCAATTTAATACTTAATTAGTTGGCAATCAAAAAATCACCATGTTTGCAATTTGATATTAATTATATAATTTAAAAAAATACGTAATTATAATATGTATTATTAAAATTAATAAAAAAAAACTAGTAATAAGAGTTTTTTATCATAGTTGTTGTCGTCTTTGTAATTATAGTGTAGTTTTTTGCCAATTATAAAAAAAAATTAAAATTAAAAAAGTCAGTAGTCAAACAGTGTGTGAAAGTGAACATAAAATTGTGGTTAAACATTTTATGAAAATTTTCAATTTAATTATTAAATCAATTAAATCTAACAATCAACAGTCAATTTTGTTTAAAATTTTAGATTTTTTTTTAACTTTTAAATACAGCTTCAATTTCATCAAGAGGATTTCTGCATCATTTTTATTGCGATGGTTAATTTTTTTTATAGGAAAAGGCAAGCAGGTGAATAATGTAAAAAGAAAAGAAAAAATTAATTTTATTACAGCAATTGTGCATATCGAATTAATAAAATAAATTACAATCAAAAGAAAGAAAAATTTTTTAAGTGAAAGTAAATTTTAATTAAAAAAAATCACACCTCTCATGTTCAAAAGGATCATCGATAAAGATAACAATATGTCAACAATTACAACAACAACAAAAAATTATAATACGAAGGGAATCTTTATATTAATCCTTTCGACCCCGCATTTGTATAAAATGTTAAAACATATTCTTTTAGTTATATCTGTGATGTTTAGATATAATATAAGAATTTTAGAAGATTTCATATTACTGGGCTTGTTAGATCGATAGTTATTGAAGGTTGTTTATAAGAAACTAGGGCCCGTGTGGTGGAATCTAAAAATCTTCTTTTAATACATTTTAATTTATTATTTAAATCGAACCTTTTATAAATAATATTATGTATTTAGTGTAAAGATATATAATTTTTAAATATTTTTATTTAATTTCTCTTTGTGAGCTAAAAATTCATAACGCGAGATTCGTTTGACTTCACACTAAGTAAAACATATTAATTATGTCAATAGCATTATAACTGTTATTTTTTGTTGCTTTTCCTATTTCAGGAACCACAATTAACTTACAATATATACTGCGTAAAACTATAAGTTGGCCACTTTCGTTCAAAATTAAACGGATAAAACATAAAGTTGCTTTTAAGCAACCTTGTGGTCGAAAGTGTTAAAAGTTCCGAAAAATGTGAACAAGCCGAAGAGTTTCTCCTCTCTTTTATATTTTTCTATAGAATTTTACTATAAATAATGGTCTTAAATCAACGGCTATTCTCAAATGAAATATTACACACGATTGATATGTTACCAACTTCACGTTGGCAAACCGATAATGCCAGCTATGCCAAATTTATATCAATGATAGCTGGTTATATTGTTTTCAAGCTACCAGAAGCATTTGCATTTAAGTTTTATAGAACAAAAGTTATTCGAAATGGAATTCAAACGTAACAGTATGATTGCGTTATATTTGGCTGGGAATTCACAACTAGCTATTGTTCGTAACTGAGCCATTTCAGTGAATAAAAAGTTTATGTATCGCACCATAAATCGTAATTATGATAGAGGTAGCATTGCCAAGCGCTATGGTGGTGGACGAAACAAAAACGCAATATCACATGATATGCTTCGGAAAGTAAAGGCTCGACTTTACCGAAATCCACGTCATAGTGGTAATCAAATGACGGAAGAACAGAAAATATCCCAGTGCAGCATCCGTTGCATATTCCAAAATGTGCTTAAAGTAAAGCTTTACAAGCTCCAAAAAACACGCGATCTTACAACAAAACAAAAGAAGTAAGATTCGAAAGAGCATAGGAATTGTTATGCTTGCACGAACGTGGCAAATTTACAAACTTCGTGTACTCTGGGTAGCTGTGATCTCCGATTTATGTTATTAAATCGATTTATCGAGCCTGGTGTCAATATAATCGGGAAAATGGTTTGGAAGCTGCTTCAAAACCGTGGGCACGCCAACATTTTGGTCGTAGACTTTCTCTTTTCATTCACATAATAGCTTTCAAATCCGCTATATTTTGGGCCATTTTGAAGTGAGAAAAAAAAGTATGGCAGTATAGATGCGCTGAAGAAAGCCATTGCACGGGACCGCAAGACCATATTTCTTGCAGCATGAAACTCATTTATTAACCGTTTGAAGGTCATAGTAAAGTCAAACTGTGGCCGGATTGAGCTAAAGTGAATGAAGTCTAAAATTTTGATTATTTCCACACATTTTGTTATTTGAGTAAGAAAAAAATGTTTCAACAAGAAAAAAAATATAGTCGTTTGAATAGGCTTCAATCACTTCACTTCAATCGCCTAAGCCGTATATTAATAAATATTCATCAAATTCCCGTTAAGTTGTTGAAGGAGAAAAAGGGCGTATGCTTTTCGTAAGCCAAATAGATTTCAGACAGACTAAACTTTTGCTGGGTATCTATGATAGGAAAGGAATCAGTCTTATATAAGAATATCTTAAAATAGTCTGAGAATGATAGCCGGCCTATTGATCGGGCATTGCAGACTAAATGAATATTTAAATAGAATGGTAGTAGTCTTAAATCAAATGTGAAGATTTTGTGAGGACAAATCTGAATCATCAGGGGACTTGCGTGGTGATCGTTTTGAAACATAACAAGATATATTCTAACACAGAAAGAATTACAATAAGAAATGTAATAGAAATGTTTTGGTTTAAAAAGCGTCACAACACTAATGCGGTAAAATAAAGTCTAGCGCTGTATATTCCATTTCCATACAATTTAAAAGGGGTTAAAAAATTCACATGAAGTTGTCATTCGCCTCGAAGGAAAAATTGCTTAAACAGCTTTAAATGTTAACAAGAACAACGAGCTGAACAAATTTTTTCGAATTACAATCTCAGAAAGAAGAATCAAGACAACATCGAATTGTTTGTAAACGTCTTAAAAAGACGTCAGTCTTAAAAAGAAAAAAAAGAAACAAAACAAAACAAAACAAAACTGTCAAGAGGGATTTCATTAAGAAGTTGCTAAAGATTATAGAATCGGAATGGCGAAATCAACTTTCTACGAAGTACTCTCAGCAATGGTAGACACTTTGGAGCAAAATATTTTTGGTAAGTGGACAACTTGTCCAACCGAAGAAGTGAATATAATGACAGCCCACTAATTCTGTAATAAAATTAAAATGCCTAGTGTTGTGGAATGTATAGATACATACAATAGTACTTGTAATATAACAAGAAATTACTTTACAGCTTAAACGGCACACTCATGGGGTTTTGTTGTTAGGAAATAAACGAGTTTGTTTTACATACCATACATATTTAGTTATCAATAAAAATTGTTCCTGTGAATGAATTTTAAAATTCTGCTTGCATGTCCTTTAATATTTTCTAAGACCACAGACAATAGAGTCGTTACTTTTCATAAAGCATGACGATGTTTTGTACTTTAGTCGGTATATACGGTTCTAGTGTATACGGTTCTGGATCAGAGCAACTAAAAACTATTGGTTAAGTTACTTAAGATCCTGCCAGACCAAATATGCATTCCGTTTCTTAAGTAGGATTTAGTTTTCTAAGACTAAGTCGGTTTTATTGTTTGGGATCTGTTTCAGGCATAAAAGTCTAACAGTAGTCACCCTTAATGGGCTCGTCCCAAAATTCTTGATATCGTGTTTCAATATTCGCCAAATCTTGGTGTAGTCATTTTACTTGCACCATCACCTAAGTTTTCAGAAAAAAATCGATGTAGCAATGAAGAAAATGTAATTTGAGAAACATTCGAGCTCCAATTTGGCGATAATTTTGCAACAAAATGTTGATTATTTTTTTAAAATAAGAGGAGATTCGCGGCTACCGAGAAAGTTGTAAACAACAATTTGAAACGACTTTAAACAAATGACGTCGACAAATATTACCTTTTTGATTTTGGCGTCCATGTTAAACTCTTCTGTCGAGGAGGAACTCTTCATGGGTGGTGAATTGTAAGTTCCCATGGAATTCGCATTCATACCTGGTCAAATTGGCAAAGAGTCATTGAATGTACTGGGAACAGGCTTGGGCACTGATGAGACTTTAGGATATTTATACTTTGCTAGTTCTTTTTTTGCATTTAGACGAATCACATTCAAAAAAAACACAATTAAAAAGTACATTATTTCGCTGCTCTTCCCGTAACATTAGCATTAAAAATGAAAAGCAAGTGACCACTTGTACAGTTTTGTACTACACGCGTTACAAAATAATTCCTTTACCCACGGCTATAGAACAACCAAAATAATGACAAGCTAGTTTTTCTTATAACATAACATCTTTATCTTTGATGGATAACTCTTTTCCAACAAATCTTACGTTATCTTTTCGTAGAAGTAGTGGATTTCTGATAAATCAGGCCAGAATATGACGGCACAGAGTAAAGTTTGTACACAGGTAACAAATGGTTTTCTAAGCACTATTTTCTGTACATTTGCTAGCTCAGTGTTGCTTTTACGTCAAAAGCCTTGGTGAATCGCTCACAGCTGAAAACTGCTTGCCAGACAAGGAACTTTTTTCCAAATTTATTTTCCCTTTTATATTAATATATATCTTTTTTACACCTTCTTCCATGAATGCTGTGTGGTATTGAGAACAAGAACTATTTAGGTTCCGAGCATTTACTCGAAACGTGTCAGCCAGCCTTCGAATAGTTACATAAGAGACATTTGGGTATGGAAAAAGAATTGTCGAAAAAACTTTTTACATTGTATTTCTAACTTTGATGGTAACCCCATAATCTTTCCATTTAAACTAAAAACTTGTAAGGTATTTTATTTTTTGCAAATTAGGAAATTTTATAAGTAACGGTTCTTGCATTGTTTTTCCTGTTTTGATCGGAATAGCCGAGTTTAAGTTTGTAAAAAAGATTTCGTTTACATGCTTTAAGACTATTTCGAGAAAAGAAAATTGCGAATTAAACGTGAATCATTTCCCCATTAGATTATCACAACAAGATAAACATTTTAAGGAAAAAAATTATTTACGAATGCAATTTTGGGAAAAGATAAATTTGTCGGAGAAAATTAACATTTTTGAGAAGAAGTGATTTAATTTAAAATACATATTACGGAAATAAAAGCATCTTAGAGAGATATTTATGATGTGACATATTGTATAAAATAATATTAAATTTTTAACATTTATTACGTCATTTTTAATTTGTTTAAAATCTTTGTTTTAATCGAATAATTATGTCATCTTTATCGATGTTTTTCTATATGTTGCACTTTTCTTTAAACCCGTTACTGATGATGTTTTTGAAAGCAAATAAAAACCGCAAATTTAGAAAACTTCCTGCTTATGACTATTAATTCATACCATATTTGTTTAAGCAGAGAAGAAAACATAAAAGAATACTTTTATTTATTTTTTATTCAATATTTTATTTTGCATTTTTTTTTTTTTTTTAAATATATTTAAAATAAAATTTGTTGGTTTTGGCATGACTAAAAAGTTTTACTTTTAAATAAAATATTCGCACATATTAAACTTAAAATGGAAAGAATCGAATAAAGAGTTTTACTAATAAGAAGCGAATATTATGAATATTAAATAATAAACAATTTTTAAATTTAAACAAAGTTTAAAATTTTTCTATCAAACTAAACAGAAAACAGATCAAAAACCTAAATGAGTAAGAACTGCCCGCTGAGGGCGAAAATAAGATATAACTTTAATATGAAATAAAAATATAAGAATAAAAAAATAATAAAAAATAACTATTAACAAAAAACGACTATAAAAAAGTGACAATATTAACGCCCTCATTTATTTAAAGGTCACTTAATCACAATATTATTATTATTATTATTATTATTATTATTATTATTGTTATATTTTTTTGAAAACGATTTCTAATAATGTTTAGATTTTATGCAAATTCACAAAATCTAGAAATGTAAAAATCAAAATATTTTCAATAATGCCGGTGGAATTTTTAAACGATAGCGTCGTTATACAAGAAAGAAAAAAAATTGTTGAGATGATGCTGCTTTTAACTCAGACAACTTAAAACCCTGACAGTGATCTTCATTAATAAAATGACAACTAATTTGAGACAATTTTTAAAACTTAAATTGTATAATTTATGCATTTTTTGTTTTTACTAACAACAAATGTGCAGCAACAAAAACTTTAAAACTTAAACTTAAAAAAAAAGCAAATCAATTTAAAACTATGGAATGCAGAGTCTTACAAGGTCGTTAAGTTTGCATTAAAATAGAAACAAAAATATTGTTGTTTTTTTTTCAAACTATTTAGTGAACATAATGTTAGACGACCAACAAACCAGCTTCTTGTCTTGTTATGATTTTCGAATATTTATTTTGTTTTTAAATGTTTTTGTTTCTTGTTCTTATGCGTTAGAAGAAAACCTTTTAGATAATTGACCTTTTGGAAGCAGTTGCGTCTTTTGATAACGTTAAATGATTATTAAGAAGAAGAAAAAAGAAATAAATAAAAAACAGTAATGGAATATTCAAAAAAGAAAACAATTAATATACATATTGTTGTTTTAAACCCCGTTTCATTTTATATAGTTTTTTGTCACCTTATGAAATTAATAATGAATTTAAAATCTATTGTGATCTTGTAGGCCGTTTTTATAATTTGCTGCGGTCAGCCATATATCATCGAATTTTAATATCTTGTTGACAGTTTTGCTTTTTGTTTTAAAGCATAAAATTTTAATTTCCTTTTTAATGGTCAGGTTTTATAAACATCATTTTTATATATATTTTATATAGTATGTTTCGAAAAGTCACAACCTGATCATTAATAACATCTAGGAAATGTAAATAAATAATGCTTTAACATCTATAAATAACAGCAAATCTTTATTCACTTTGACGACTAAAATTAAGAAATTTTAGAGAATACCAGTTAGTCCTAAAAGTAAAGTATATATATAAACTTAAGGTACTCAAACATGAATTAAAGTACTCAAGCATCAGAACAAATAAAAAGTAAATTAGAATAAATTATATAATTTAGTCTTTTAACTATTGATTAATTAAAGAAATATTTTAAAATTACAATAATATTTTAAAATTACTGAATTTATTAAAGATGTCAAATCAATTTCTAATATTCTACGCGTATTCAATTGGATTATCATTCTTTAACATACCGAACTTTTTAAGTGAACTATGTATGTCAGACAAACCTAAAACTTTGGCGGTGTGTACGTGATGGCATAGGCTTGAAGCAGTCCACAAAATATTTTTTACGCTTATCTTCCCGCAACTACTGAAAAATTCCGATTTGCAGTGAGAACAACTACAATCTTCATTTTTGGCTGCCCAGTCAATCATCGGCCACCTATCGGGAGTTCTCAAAAGAAGTGTTGTTAATATGCCACGAAATGGGGAGCTTCTTCAAATGGTTTGGGCCAAGCAACTACTAAAATTAAATAGACATTATGCCCTACCGCATAGATTCTGATATTATCACCAAAGTATAATAACAATTAATTTAATAAACTGTCCCAATGAGTAATTAACTTATTTTATCATCCAGGGATGCAAAATAAGTTTTTGAAATTTTACCAACTTACATGGAAAGTTGTACTTTTTTCAGTCCGATTGTACTGAATTCTTTTATTTATATATATTATTTAGTTTTATAAAAAATTAACTAAAAACGTAAATATAATTATTAACAAAATGGTGGCCCGTTCGGCGTATTTCATTTCATTTCGATTTTTTCATTTCAGGCTTAGGGCTTTTATGACACCCTTTGCCAGTGCATTTAACCTATTGTTGTTTCTTCCCTACCTTAATCCTTCTCTTCGTTTTAACCTTTAGTCCATGCGACTTGGATGTGGCTGCTTTTGGATTATTCAGTAGTGAAGGTATAAAACTCTCTATTGAATAATCAATCAGCAACAATAGGTCTCTCTGTTCATTCGCATCTGAAGATTGGTAGCTCGATTTGTGTTTATTTATGGTTATTTTACCTATTATTATTGGCAAGTATGATACGAAATTTAGGTGTCTTTGGGAAGCCCAAACGCGGGAAAAGAGGTTTCCATATCTGGCTTAAACTCTCTTTCCGACTCCGTATCAAGCATCCTTGCGAATTATCAGAACAGTGAGATTGTTGTTGCTGGTGATTTCAATGTTCATAATTCGTCTTGGCTACGCCATTCAGGCCGTACAACTCCAGAGGGCAAATACGTTGAGCTATTTGCAGCGCACAATCACCTTGCTCAATTAATGAATGAACCTACACATATATCGTGTGTAGATGGGCACCAAAATAACACTCTCGACCTTTTCCTCACTTCACACCCTGAGAAGTATGCATTTGAATTTCTTGCACCTCTCGGAAATTCGGATCATTGTACCATTTCCGCCTCTTTTCCGCTTTTCATTCTTCATAAAGTTTCATTCACAACTACGAAACGCTTTGTTTTTAATTACGGGAAAGCTCGTTGGGCTGAGCTCAACGATTTTAATAGGCATTTTATTTGGATACTTTGTTTCCTAGACTCTAACGTTGATGCCATGGCTGAAATTGTAGTGAATATAATAAGACTAGGGATGGATATTTTTATTCCATCGAAAAGCCTTTTGATTAAACCTGGAAATAAATCATGGTTTAATCAGACTAGCAAATTGGCAGTCCTATCCAGAGATGAGGCATTCAGAAATTGGCGTAATAACATATGTGACGTCTTCGTACTAAAGTTCTTACTTTTCCTCGGGGAAGTAAGAGCTTTTGGTCATTCATTAAAAGGCTTAGGAACAACGCTAGTTCGGTTCCAGTCCTTATAAAATATTACAAGGCATTCACAAACATGGTTAAAAAAGCAAACCTTCTAGCTGAAGTGTTTGCAAGTAACTTGAACTTGTCGGAGAGCTCTCAACCACCCCCGAATTTCAAAGAATATCAATGACTATACCTAGTATATTCTTTCGAGCCCATGCAGTTAAAAGGGTTCTTGCAAATCTCAAAGTTAATAAGTCAACTAGGCCGGATGGTGCTCTTCGACGCTTACGCGTCCATTGGCTAAACTTTTCAGTGCGCCTTATCGTGCCGGTATTTTTCCCTTTGCTGGAAGGTTTCCAATGTAACGCCAATTGCCAAAAAGGGTGATTCTACCAACCCTGGAAACTACCACCTAATAGTAGTTTGTTCGGCACTTTCCAAAGTCATGGCGAGTATTATTAATTATCACCTTGTGAAGTATTTGGAGTCGAACAATTTGCTGAGCGATCGTCAGTACGGTTTCTGTAGGAGCCGTTCTACTGGTAATCTTCTGGTGTTATTCTCCGAGCGGTGGAATAAGTCCATTCATGGATTTGGTGAGAGTAAAGTTGTGGCTCTGGATATTTCCAAGGCGTTCGATAGTTTATCACGACGCGCTCATTTCCAAACTTATTGCTTTTGGTGACGGTAGTCACTTCTTGATTTATATCCAGCTTTCTCAGAAATCGCACTATAAGAGTGGTTACAGATGGGATCTCTTCCGACGAGTTCACGTTTAATTCAAGGGTACCGCAAGACTTTGCTCTTTCTCCCACTTTATTTCTCATATTTCTAAACGACTTTCTTCTTCTTAATTCCAATCCTATCTACTCTTTTGCAGACGACAGCTACATTTGTCATTCATATTTCTTTGATCGTAGGCCGAGCCTCTTGGAGATTGGGGCGAAGAGGCGAAAATGAATGGCACACTCACAAATAACTTGGCGAAAATCTCCGAGTGGGGTCTTGTAAAAAGGATGTTCTGGGCATGAGAATTCATTGCGACATTCGTTGGAATGATCACATATTTCGAGTGTTGAAAGAAGCAGGAAATACTGCACTCCATCTGACCCACTCAATATTTACAAGATCTATATCCGACCTAAGATGGTATACAAAGTGCTTCAAAGTCTATTTTGCAGCTTCTTGACGCCTACAGGTGAAAGCGAAGATGACGGTGTGGGAGCTAATTATATCGATTCGTTTGAGCACTGGCGCAATGTGGCGTGCTCTTCATTGTTCTATCGGTACTATACCGGAATGTGTTCGCACGAAATAAGAGAATTAATTCAGAAAAATCACATATTCCTACGAAGTACCCGTATTTCTCGTAGTGCACATCCATTTGTAGTTGATTTTCGGCGAATCCCACAACGCATTATAGAGAAAAAATATATTTTAGTCGCACTGTACGTTTGTGGAATAATCTTCCCGCGAAAGTCATCCCTGCCACTTACGTCACGAGTAAATTCAAGTCGAACGTCCATAAACACTACTCCCTCTTTCCTCTTTCCCTCAACTTATTTTCCTAGTACCAGAACAGTGCACTGCATCAGTATGGGTCATCCCCTGAGAGCTGGTCATAAATAAAAAAAAAATATTCGTTTGACTGTTTATAATTTAATGTGCGATATGTTGTCGTTTTTTAAAGACTTAATAATTTCTATATCCTCCAGCACTCGAAACTTTTACTGTCGCTAGGAAACGTTTTTAATATTAATGGTACGATACTACAAATTTTTCCCGAAACAACAGATGATTGGATAAGATGTGACAAATAATTCACAACAAATGTTGATCTAAAAGTTGAAAAATGAAAATCAAATGAACGCAATAAATGGGATAACGATGATATACAATTCTTTAATATACATTCCTGCCGAGTAATGAGTTATGCGAGATAACATCATTCGATCACATTTTGAACGATGCAGGAATTTGTTTGCTACATCTGTTAACGAATGCTTTATTTAATCCTTCTTGATGATATTGTCCCTTATGGCACACTAATAAATGATTGCCTGCAAGACAAAATCAACTTCTGTCATCTATGAAAATTGTGACAATTACTTTAGAAAGCATGTATAACACCAAAGAAAATCGATGATTTACTACTGTCAACGTTTGTCACGATGATTCACTATAACGTTTGTCACCGGGATATTGATATAAATTTGAACTTTATACAGCATATGACTTTCATATTGATGACATTTAATCACCTCCTTTTGCATCAACTTCAAAGAGAATGAAATCAAAAAGAGTATATTGTAAAACCGTACATATAAAAACAACCTCGCATTGATGTACGTTTAATATTATTACAGTTACAAAATATGTCTTTTTACCAAAAAGATGTTAACTCGTTTCTAACTGATAACAAATTTATATCATATGTTATAAAATACAACCTCATAGATATAAAGAATTTCTGACAAAAAAAGTGTTTTGTTTATACCTTTTCAGTTGTGTTTTGAAGCTCATTATGTTGTGTGGTATTACAATTTACATAATTTAATAATTTCGGGAAACTTTTCAAGCAATCGATACTAATTTTAAGCAGGTGATAGACTCTATCAATATAGACGATATTAATAATGGTAATAAAAGTTTAATTTAAAAAGGTAATAAAGAGAAAAATCTTAAAATTATATTTACTTTTTAGATTAAGTAATTTTCCAAATTTGTATGAAAGTGCAAAGTGGGTGAAATGGCAAAAGGCAATACAAGATCTTTATAGTGCATGAATCACGGGATGCCTTTATATTTATAAATTAAACTCTGCAGTCGCTAGATAGTCACGAAACGAGTTTGCTGAAGAAATGTCAGCTAATACAGCAAATTATTTTAGGTCTTGGAGACATGAAAAATCTAATTTTCAACCTTTTCGTAAATAGAACTTTTTTTTAATAAAAATAAAATAAAAGCAAATAAAAACTCATTGTATTGATGATTGCTATTAAACGTTATGTTATTAATAATGGCATTTAGACAATAAATGCATGCCAAATAATTATATCTCTGATGTTAATTAAACAACGAAATGTTAACTTTTCCCATTCAATTGATATCGATAAGTGATTTCTTGAATCCTAATGTGTCATTGCATTGATGACAGCTTGTCACTTAAATAAGCCCGATGAATCCTTTCCGATGTTACTGAGTCATCTTACTGATGACATTTTCTTGTTATATTTTCATCGATTAGTCACTCCTTTGATGCCGATATATCATCCCATCGATGACATATGTAATTTAAATTTATGACAATTTGGCCAAGTGAAGTTAAGGGTAAGTTACAATAATGAAGAGTGTCATGGGATCGAAACCGAAAACACTTATCATAGTATTGATGTCAAAATATATCAGCTTATGACGTTTTTTTGTCACTGTCTTCTTTTTTAATAAGTCCCTTTAAGCAATTACTTGAAAGGATTTTTTCCCCGTTTGCATTTTAACTAACGATATATTGATGCAGAAAATATTGTTTATGTAAAACTATCCTTCTTTTGCGTAAAATGTATATACATAGTAATTTTAAAACATCGTAAGTAAAAAAAAAATAAACAAATAAACTAGTAAATTGATAAATGACCATAAAAATTTATCGGAATTAAGCATTTTCACGTCTATACAGTCTTTATTCGAAATTAACCTTTTGCTTTGTTTCTGAGTTACGTAAAAGTTTTCGGTAAAAGTAAAACATTAAAAACAGAAACTTAATAAATAAGAAATACATTGACTTAACTAAAGGCAACATATTAAATTACAACGTTTGATCTAATAAAAAGATGCCACTACTTACTAAGAGTATAGCTTCCAAAAGCCAATAGTAGTATTAATGCGCAACAACTATAACAATACAATAACAATATGTGCAAAAAAACCCAGCAAACAATTATACATGTTGACTAACTAAAATCCATTTACAATGAATGACTTTGTGCTTTGATTTAAGAAACATAAGAAAAAATGTTTGCCGGGTTATTTGAGGATTCCTTTGTGAATTATACTATCATAAGAAGAAAAAAATCAAAATAAATAAACGACTAAAAAGCAAAAAATATGTTTATTGTAAGTGGCAGTTATGAACAAGAAGAAAATTACATAGAAAATTATACAAGAGCAAGAATGTAGCAAATCTAAAAGGAATGTATAGCAAAAAGAATATCAGAAATGCCAAAGGCTAAATAGTACTGGTAACGAGTAAATAACATTTAGAAAATATCGAAAGAAAAATTATCAACAAGCAATATAATACATGTCACAAAGCTAGTGCTACCCTACACTAGTCAGTAGAAAAATTGTAAATTTTACCCCAGTAAACATTTTAAAAATTACAGTCATGAAATAAGTGCAGAGGCTTTGTTTTTATTTTCTGATTATATTAAAATTTTTTTTGTGAAGAAAATTGAGGGAAATTTCTATGACACTTCATTTCTATGAAACTTCATTTGTATTTTAATTGATTTCTGTACACATTAATACTATATGAGTTCTGAATAATTTTTTAATATTTAAACTCTTATTTCAGCGATTTTTACGTGGGATATGATTTTTGAATATTTAAACCACATGCATAATTATTTGTTTAAATGTTAAAGGACATATCAGTCAACCATCCATCATACATCCAATTATTTACTTAATCGTTAAATAACTTTTTTTGTTCTTTTTTTTTAAATTTAATTATGTAAATTAAACTTATTTAAAACGCTTTTATTAAGTTTTCAAATATTGACATACACTTTCGAAAGAAAAGTGAATTTTACAATCTTCTTTTCCTATTCATTATAAACGTTATTTTGCAAACGGAATTAAATAATTACAAGCTCACACATACAAACTCATATAAAGGGTGGGTAAATTTGAGGTTACGAAGTAAATTGGCTTAAAAATAAAATTTTTTTTTCGATTTGGCGATGTCAATTGGCCGCCTCGTTCTTGTGATTTAATGCCGCTGGATTATTTTCTCTGCGGCCATTTGAAAGACCGGGTTTACGTGAACAATTGGCACTCTGAAAGATGAAATTCGGCGCGGCATTGACGAGATAAGCGAAGCTTTGTTGCAAAATGTGGTTCAAAATTTTGTGAAAAGAGCGGACGGCTGCTGACTTGCCAGAGGTGGACCATTTGCATTTGCCCGACATCATATTCCATTAGCAATTCCATACTTCTATTTTATATTGGTATAAATAAAACTAACCTCAAATTTGCCCACCCTTTACATATACATATTTCCTTACGAGATTATTAAAAACATTGTTTTAATCGAATATAAAACATAAATTTTAAAATGCCCCAAAGACTATAAATAAAAATATAAAAAACCTAAAAAAAAAAAATAAATGCGAGTCAAGATTATTATAATATTTTACTTCAAATTGAAATTGACCGATTGTCCAGCAACAGCTGTGTTGTCGCCCAAAGGGCAAAAATAATAAAAATAATATTTATTTATTATTATTTAAATAAACAGCCCAACTACTGGTTTTCATTTGATACACCATCATTATTACCAATACCAAGCACAGACTTCATTGGCGAACAGAGAGAGGAAAAGGAAAAATTTAAAAATTCATTGTTTTATTTAAAATTGCACCGAATTATATGAATATATTTACTGCTATGTGCACACTAGCTCACATAATTTTTCAACAAAGTTCTAATGGTGGTCACAGAAACTTTCCTAATGAACATATATAACCAAGAAAAAAAAAAAGCGAAATAATTTTCAAACTTTTTATTTTTGCCTGACAAAAAAAAAGTTTAAAAAATAATATAATTTTTGTCAACTTTTTTTTAACCATTACTAAACCACAAACGGGAAACTGTTTGCACACGAATATAAATATTCCTGCAACACAGTGAGACCATAAATAAAGGGTACTTATTGCTTAAACTTGAAAAAACTGTTTGTAAAACAAAGGAAATAAATTTAAAAAAAATATGAAGACTATAAGAATCACATATTTCTTAGTTATTATATATCTGGGTGTCATTCTGGATCGGAGACTTAGTTGGAACTCACATA
This sequence comes from Wohlfahrtia magnifica, assembly GCA_023159175.1. Taxonomy (NCBI): domain Eukaryota; kingdom Metazoa; phylum Arthropoda; class Insecta; order Diptera; family Sarcophagidae; genus Wohlfahrtia; species Wohlfahrtia magnifica. The sequence continues at coordinate 408,364 of JAKWBJ010000145.1, read as the reverse complement.
TCCTTGCCGACCAGAACAAGGCGATAAGGCCCCTGTGGGCAAGTCTTTCCTCCTACGGTAGGACATGAAGTCTTTCGCCGAGAATGACGCTGTGGATATATACCGCCATTATTCGGCACTTTATCACTTATGCGGCGATAGCTTGGTGGAGAATGACTGAGGAAGCTGCCACCATGACTAAACTAGGCAACGTACAGAGACTCGCCTATGTCAATGAAAGCATGTCCAACAGCGGTCTTGGAAGCCTTGATTGGTTTGACAGCACTTCACGTCACGCCTTTGAATATGTGCTTTGACAGTAGATTCAGGGTTAAATTTGCGGACCGGGACTGTTTGTCTAATCGGTGCTTAGTTCTGGAATAGTTTGATCGGAACTGGTTTACCGATGGCTCTAAAATGAATGAGTCGGTGCTGGTATTTATAGGCACAACCGAAACTTGCTGCTGAGATAACCTAGGCAGTGGGCTCAAGGTTAAGACCATTAATATATTCCCTGACAACTAGGCTGCCTTAAGGACACTCGGCTCGAATTGTATGACATCTAGATTGGTCAAATATATATACGATACGTTGCAAAGGTTGGCGTTTAGGAATAGGGTCCAGTTGTTTTGCGTACCTGTACTCTGTGGGATAAGTGGCAACGAAAAAGCGGATGTATTGGCTAGTAAAGATTCCCTCACACTATACATTGGTTCAGAACTCTACTGTACGGCATCACTTACAAATATCCTCCATCTGTTTAAAGATTAGAAAATTGCCAGATGCTTGGAATACTGGAACGTTTAAAAGGGAATCAAGCACGCTGAGGCGGCGATATTTCCGAATTTTGTGCGAAGCTCTGAAGTTCTTAAGGACTCGAAACTCCTAACGGAATTTCTTACGGGACATTGTGGACTGACTGAGAGAGCATATAAAGAGGATGGCGATCATAGATATGAATGTTTGTAGAATGTGCTCACAGGCATCAGAGACAGCAGAACACATATTGTGTGAATGTGGACTTCTTGATAGGTTTAGACGGAAATACTTAGGAAGACACAGAGTCTCATTGAGAACCATATCCAACATTTTGGTTTCAGATATGCTAGTGTTCATTAGAAAGGCAGCAGATCTGGTAAGTATGTTTTTACACCAGCATATAAAGTAGAGAGAAGAAAAGTAGGCAAATGTTTGAAAAGTTACTGCAAATATATAAACAATCGAGCATGTAAAAGAAAGGCTTTTATAATAATAAAGAACTTTAAATTAGATGAGTTGGATTTGTTTTTGCGAACGTTAACGTGAAAAACTAGAATGTGACACTACTGAAATCTTATATATATAAAAGTGGACTATAAAATGCGTTGTAAGTGATGTTTTCTAAAATGCGTCAACCGATTTTATATTATAAGCTCTTAAATCAATACCAAGGTTTTTATGTATGTGCGGTTTTTGTAAGTCCATTGGTTTACGAGCTATTGGCGTTAGAGTGAACCCTTTTGTATTGCATAAGTTTTACTTAAAAACGACATTTGTTCGAGCATTATAATTTGTGTGCGCTAGCAAATGTTTTTAAAATTGTATATATAAAAAGCATATGTAGAAAGTTTTGATATTTGGTGTGTGGCTTCCCTATTGTTCAACTGGGCGGTGCCACTCCTGTATAAAATTTTTATTTATATGTCTTTATCTTTAAAACGATAATAGTAAGTCTCTAAATTTGGCTCAAATAAATTTGTGGTCAATACAAGTCATCAGTTTAATGCATTCCTTTAAATTTTTCTTATGAGGATTACTTTTTATAGGTATAGAACACAAAGGCTCCCAGCAACGCGGGAAGCAATACTCTAGTATACATATATTTAACAACAAATAGCTGTTTAGCAATTTCAATTGCTATTTCTAGATCAGCTCTTTTTATTATATAGCCGTCTAAGCGGCGGCTGTTGCAACCAACTGCAATCGTAGCCGTGTCTTCTCGCCTGCTGTGGTCTTTGTGTTTAAGTATTTTGTTAACCTTCACCTTTAATTTTAAACTTAGCAAACAATTTATTACTAATATATTTAAAAAAATTTTTTGATCGATTTGAATGAAAGGAAAATCCTATATTATTGTCGCAAGTATTCTGTGTCAGTCTGTAAACACTTTGTATTGTTTGCAATTATTATTTGGATTTTAAATTAATTTATAATTGCTGAATGGTTTGAACAATTTTTTCAATGTCGATCTGTCGAAAACGTATGCTGTGGGGATATTTTAATAAAAACGAAATTTAAATATTTAAATGTAAAACAAATTAATATAAAATTGTAAATATGTAAGTATTAAATAGATGTTAATTTTTAATGAAATACACATGTAAGGTTGCCACAACGCAACAGTAAAACATTTTTATTTTCTATTATATCGTTTAAACTAATTATTGAACGATTTTCAGATAAATATCCTTAATAAAAATTTTTAAATTTGGTACGAAGTTTGTTAAGAAAATAAAGTGGCTTATATATATGGCGGGGTGTACGTACCACAACTTTGTATACATATGTTTTCTGTCAGGGTTTGATTTCAATTTTTCTTTTCTGTCGTGGCACAGTTCATCACAACTTCATTAAACGAAATTCAGCTACAAATTACAGACAATTATAATTCAATAATTAAGTTCATTGAACTTTTATTGAATATTCCCGAAGTTACACGAAGTTTGAGAGATTTCGAACTTTTTTTTACACATCCATATAAACAGCTCATCAATGCAGAGAGGCAACTGGTTTTAGTGTGAACTAATTCGTGAAGTCAGTTTAGTCGGTATAAACTCTGTGTGATCATTGTCACAGATAACGGATTAAAGATCATCAGGTAGAAAGATCTATGTTGTAATTGTTGTCGATTAGTGCTTAAAAAAATGGTAGTAGCAGAACACATAATTGTGTAAAGGACTTTTAGTTAAAACTAAATACAATAGAAATTTATTTTTATTACGAGCAATCTACGAACTCATTAAATTAGCGTTTTTATAAAGTACAAAATAAAAACAAACAAAATATATAAAGGTGCAAGAAAATGGACCGGATTAAGCAGGAATTGAATAAAATGGAGCTGCCAACATAGGGTACCAAGACCGCACCACAAGAGCAATTAATTGAGGCCTTCAGCAGCGGGGCATCAACATCGACAACATGAAATGCGTTAAGCTGCGATTCAAAATGTAGACATTAATTTGCTGATGAACAAACTTGTGAAGCCAGTTTAGTTGGTACTCAGAGAGAGTTTAATTGAAATGAACTCTGGTTGCAAGTGGTCAAGTTGTAGTGAAAGAGCAAAGCTGGAGGAAAGTAAATAAATAGTCATTTACATTTAAAATTGACATGATCTAAATTGAAGTTTTTAAAAAGTAACAATGACAATAACATTATTATATTTAAATTTAAAAGAATTCACTTTCCTGGATAGCTAGTGAATCCCATGACGATACATAAATAAATCTACCGTTTTTAAAAACTATCAGCAATGATTATTCTTCTTTAGCCTTCGTATTGCGCAGTGAGCGAATTAACTGTTTTTTTCTCTGTTTTTCTGCTTGGTTCCCTGGAGGTATATATTGCTTTCTACTACGTTTAGTTATTGAATAGCACACCCACTATATTATAATAACCAGTACTTCAGATCTGAAGTGATATATTGATTGATTATCTGAACAAAATATATAAAAAATTTTTCAAAGTACACAATTAAAATTTTTAATTGAGCATATTGCAGCTACTTTATAGGACTTGGATATGAATGATATGGTAGTGAAACTCATTGGTTCAATATATAGTGATGTGAAAAATAAGGAAACTTATGTGCCACATCAATATCTGATGAGGGTGTATGTAGCAAAAGAGAATTGTTGATAAATATGTAAGTGTGTTTATAAATTAATTAATTTGATTCATATCGAGGTCTTTATACTCTAAGGAGGCCAATTGACACTGCGTACAATCCTAAGTACACTTTTAACATGGAGTAGTTTTCCTACCATGGTTTTGGGCTACTATATATTATACAGAATTATTGTGAAAGTATCAGATTATGTTGATATCGCACGAACTTGTATTTGTCAAAGATATCACTGTATTAGACTGGCCATCCACTGTCTCCAGAAGTAAATGCGATCGAGAATTTTTGGAATATGGTAAAACAGCAAAACGCCAAATTGTAATGAGCTTTGGGAATCAATTTAGGCTGCGTGGTATGATATACTAGATTCAGTAGGCCAATATCTTGCCTTGTCGACTCTGTGCCCGGACAATATTTAGCGGTTTTAAACAAGAGCGGAGCTTCGACAAAGTACTAACCGTTCAAAAACAATATTAGAACTGAAATTAGTGCAATTTTTTTATAACTATTTTAAAAATAACATAAAGGGTCCTTATTTTTTCACAAGGTGAAATTATATTTTTTGTATTCCTGCTGGAAAAGGTTATACGAGACGCAGGTGTGAATATAGCTGGTACACATTACACAAGGGCAACATGTGGTATTCGCTTATGACGACAACACGGACATCATGAGTCGAACATTGCAAGCAGTAACTAGCACCTTTGAAAAAGTCGAGATAGAATCGGCTAAAGTAGGTCTGGCAGTAAATAGAGATAAAACGCACAAGAAATGAAATAGTCTGCGATTTTATCTATCTCGAATCCGCCATAAACAAAACTACAACAACAATATCAGCTTCCAGATAAAAAGAAGAACAATATTAGCTAATGGATGCTATTTTTGGTAAAACAAGCAGTTTAGGAGCAAAGCCACCCACCGATATTATTAGTTATTTATCAGCAACTTTCCCATTTTACGTACTTTCTCATTAAATCTCAATGTGTCACATTTGTGTTGTGATTATTTTTCACATCAGAGTATTTCGAAGATTATAAGCCTTAAGTCTATTTTATTTCAAAAATGCTCTTTTTTAAGTCACGTTTTTTTTAGAACCTTTTTAGAAATGCTAAGAGTGACAAGTTTAATTAATTTTCTCCATTACATTTAATTCAGTTTTAAAAAAGGCAGTGTTTTATGATTTTCAATTCAATTTTTCTAAGTTTTTTTTTAATTTCTTTTTTATATATACTTGTAAAACATTATCATAAAATTAATGAAAATTTTCTTTAAGTTAAACGTTTCTACATATAAAAAGATATAAATTGTTAATTTAGTAAACATTATTTCTATAATAAAAATGATATTTAGAAAAAGTTTATTATTCTTAGTGTTAATAAACATTAATTATGTTCATAAAAAGTACAAAATTAATTACTTACTTGTCTATAGAGAAAAAAAATTAACATCATTGATGAAGAATTAGATTACAATTAGATTGTAAAATAAACCAACATATTCAATCTTAAATTGTAAAATTCATTTTAATAATTTAGTAGTTAGTACGTATTTTTTCTCGCGTAGGCGGTGTTATACACATGTTTTAAATAATGCCGCTTAATTAGTAATACTTTTCTTTTTTCTTTTTTTAAATGAATCGATAAAAAAAAACAAACTACATTTCTATAATAATTAAGACTTCGTCTAAGTTTCTTTTGACATACACTCAAAATAAAACGTATTTAACAACAATTTTTTTGTTGTTGTTGTATATATATATTATGGTTATTTTAAAATGCAAGCCAGGCGTTTTAAGGTGATTTTATTCATGATGGAAGTGATGGTTTTGTAAGCATGAATATCAATCAGGTGAATTACAAAATGAAGTTAAAAAGAAATATATTTTATTGGAAAAAAATAGAGAAGGAAAAGAAGAGAAAAAAAGAGGTACAAGACACTTATTGAAAGAAACCTTTAACCACAATACATTTTATTTGTTACATGTAATATTGCAATTGAAATGAATTCGAAATGAGTTTAATAAAAAAAGGACATTGTTCCTTATACATTATTTTTAAAAAATAATTAAAACAAAATACAATAATATTTTTGATAAACCACTAAGGGATGTTAAAAAAAGAGAAATAATAATTAAGAGATGTGAAGCAAAACTTTTCATTGCCAGCCAAAACCGAAATTTAAGCATTATATCCATATCCAGGTTTTATGTGTCTTTTTTTTAATATTTCAACATGTCATAAGCAGAATAAAGGATACGATTTCAATATATTTTTTTGTATATTTAAAAAAAAAAAATTAAAAAGAACATTAATTTTTGTAAAGAAGAGGTAATTTTTTTCAGCTGATAGAAGAAGTTGAAAATAATTTGATAAACCTTAGAATATGTTATTAGGGGTATAAAAAATTCCAATAATTTTAAAAACAGATTACCTTTTATGATGGGTTTAAACCATAATTTTTTAACAATACACTGGAAATTTTTTTTTTTTTTTGCTAGTTTGACACAAAATATCAACTTACAATTGTGCCAAAAAAAAATTTTTTTTTAAAGGGATAAAACTTTATAGAAAAAAATTTTAATTGAATAATAATGAATTTATATTATAGTCTACCAAGGCTAACATAATACCGAAAACAGTAATCAAAGCAAAAAAATACTACAAATTAAACTTAAGTTTGCAAAATTTTCCTTTATTAATAGTATGGGTCATGGAACCAAATATATAATCGACGGTTGAATGTGCATGAGCTATCTCAAACGATAGATATTTCAAAAAATGCAAAACATCATTTATTGACTTAAAATTTGAAGATAAGAAAGCTGTGTCGCTAAAACAGTGTCGGCTATTTTTCACCGTAATAAATTAAAGTTTTTACATCGAGTCGTTACTATTGATAAGACATGGGTCCGCGGCCTCGATCCTGAGGTAAATGAAGGGCCAAAGTAGTGGTCCTGATAAGGAGAATCGTGTTTAAAGAAAATGAGACGTGTAAGTGATGAAATAAAGGGAAAAAGGCCACCATTTGGTGAAAAAAACTGTAGTTTCATCAAGACAATGCACCTGTTCTTACATCCGTTATTACGTTGCCCAAAATTATTGATCAAATAAATTTCGAATTACTTTATGAAACCAGATTTAGCTCCCACGAATTATTTCTACTTCTAAGCTTAAAAGATCACAACTGTCCATACCAAATCAAAATGCATGTTAAATGCTAAGGGTGTGGTGTTAAATATCCGGAAAAAAGGAGACCCTACAAACTTTAATGACTTGCGGGGTATTACGCTGCTGTGCATAACTAACAAAGTCATCGCTTAGACCACAAGAGTTTACTATAGACCATGTTAATACTCTCTAATATTACAAAACAATATGTGAAATGGCGCTATATTTTTACTTGTAAAGGAGGTCCGCTTAAACTCTTCATTCAATTCATTAATGGTTTATATCACAATACACTCTGCAGAGTTAGACATGGCAAGCTACTAAGCAGACCAATATAAGTGGGAATTGTAGTCCGGCAAGGGTGTGTTCTGTCACCACTGCTAATTAATATAGAGGCAGAGGAATAATATGGGGAGTGCAAAACCGGCTGAATGACCTCGATTATAGGGATGACATCTGTCTCAGAGCTTTCCGGACCTTGCGACAAACTTACGTAACTTAACGCTGACAGCGGAAGCGGCAGGTTTGAGACTAAAACTCTGTATTTACGCGACGTCCCGGGATATACTTGTTATTGGCACTGGGGAAACTGAGGACGTCAGTCTATTTTACTTCCTGTAGAGTATTATTATACGAGCGAGGATATTGAGAAATGCTTACAGAAAGCTTATCAAACTTTTGGAAGTCTAAGATCAATTTGGAAATTGCTGTATTTAATGCCAATGTAAAATTCATTCTTTTGCATAGTTACGAAACGTGGAACGCTGCCATTTGCGAAAAGAAAATGTTACAAGTTTTCGTGAACTGTTGTCTTTACAGAATCTTGGAAATTTTCTTGCCGATAACTGTGTCTAATCATACGCTTCGGCAGATCAGAACAACAACCATTATCGTTTGAGATAAAGAGGCGCAAATGGCGGTGGAGTGGCCACGCTCTTAGAATCGCAATCAATTGGTATTAGCAGAACTCTCATAGATTGAAATCCACGGGGGAGCAGAAAAAGAGAACAGACAGTCCATATATGGAGAAGATAAATTGAGGCCGAGTAAAACGGATGCGGCAAGAGTTGGAGAGAAGTGAATGCGTTAGCAAAATACAGGGAGTTATTGAGGCCTAATGCTCCTTATACGATCGATTAGAACTTATTATTAAACTTAAAAAATAGCTCGAAGGTACAGGATTTGCCTACAATGAAGATGTAGAGACTGTGGTTGGCTATTTTATTTAACTATATAATTCATATGATACACAGGATATCGAAACCGTTGAATATCGCGGGGAAAACTGTATCGAACTAAAGCAACAGGATGCTACTGCGAACAGATGAATAATGGATATGTGAAAACTTTATTTGAAGTTCAACAAATGAAAAAGTTTATTAAATTTAGATTAAAAGAATGTGAGATGTAACACTTACTACTCCTCATTATGTTCATTTATGTAAAGTATCATTCTTAGAATATAACTGCCACGTAATTTTTCTCTAAACAGAACAAAAACTTTATTTAATTCGTGGCGCTTAAGCATCAGTCAGTTTCTTTCCTTTTTTTAACATATTTTTACTGTTAAGATATTACAATTTTGCCAATCGGATATAGAAGAGATTCCTTACAGTTCATTTTTAGCACAATTAAAATACATATACGTGAACCACATACAATGATGTGGCTTATACAAGTTAACCTCTCGAGACCTGAACATGAAGCGATTATGATAACAGTTTATTTTTCTATATATCGATTCCTTTAAAAACTCGTGGTCTTATTGATATATAAATTTAATTATCCAATTGTAAAATAAAAATGGCGACAACTTCGGTGAAAATACAATTTGCTGATAGTTTTAGAAACCCTAGAGTCTACGCCAAGAAATAATAATGTAATAAATAAAGATAATTTAAAGTATACATATGTGTACCCGAGGTCTTAAGAGGTTAATGTTATTTTATTATAGATAAAATATTTAGTAATAAATATTTTTTAAATTCCAACTTTCTCTACCATTGAAAAATTCGATATAATCTTAAGAAATAACCAATCTTTTTATTACAACTCTTTCATGAATCTGTTTTGTTTTTCTATACTGAAAAAGTCTAATATTTAATAAAAAATATTTTTTAAATTCCAACTTTCTCTATCATTGAAAAATTGCCTCTTAAAATAAGCACAAACACCACTTAGCCAACCAATTAATTTAATTGACGAATCAATTGATAATTAAGCCAATTAAAATAATAAAAACTTTATATATGTTCAGGGATTTAAGGTGAAGTGATATAGTATAAGTGATTGCATAAAAGTAGAGTGAATGAGTTAAACTGTTAAATAATGGTGTGATTAAATAAAATTATAATTATATTTATAAGGTAAATAGTGTAATTGTGTGAATGTCTTACACAAACCACGTACAATGTAAATGAAAAAGCATATTTATTAAATACAAAATGTTAAAAATAATACTTTCACCAAAAAAATTTTACTTTAAATAAAGAAAAAACCAAAAAATATGAGAATAACAAAAAATTCCTTTAACGTAGAAAGGACGCATAAAGGAAAAAGGAAATATTCGTATGAAACTTACCTAATGTCTTCGGCATCATCGTCAGTAAAAGTTTCACGTAAAACGTCAATATTGTAATTTGCGTTTTGTTCATGATGTTGTTGCTGTTTCTGTTTTCGCTGCTGATGCATATCAAGTGCATTTTCATTGTCGTAATCATTTTCGCTATCGTCATCCTCTTCGGCTATATATTCATTTTCATCATCATCATCACCACTGTCACTGTCATCAGTGTCTTTATCGACATGACTGTCAATATTATCAGCATCATCATCGTCATCCTCATCATCATAATTTTTGTTGTCAATTTTGCTATTGGCAGCATCAGCAGCAGCAGCACCATCCAATAATCTTGATTTCTTTTTATCACAGCGTAATGTTGCAATTTTACGCTCTTCCTCCTGTTTCAGTTTTTCAACTTCATCTTTTGACAGGAATGAAAAAACTTTTTCTGAAAAAAAAAGAATTTATATAAAAAAATTTCTATTTTTTATATACGACTTTATATACGAGTATGGTATAAAAAAGCAAGGAGTAATGGAAGTTAAAATAAAAAGAAACAAAATAATACCTAAAAAGGGCAATCATAGAAAAATTACTTGTTAAAAGAATTTGTCAGAAGCTAAAGTTCAATTTTATAGTTTCCTATTAATTTATTAGATAAAGTTTAAAGGTTTAAAGCAGACATTTGTTATCTTCCTCAAACCCGTAAATAAAACAAGCAACTAGGCCTATAAAAATGCGTCGTAATTGATGCAATGCGCCAACCAATTTTATTTTGTAAGACTGAAAGGTGAAGTCAATACCAAGGCTTTTATGTATATGCGGTTTTTGACGTTAGAGTGAACTACTTTGTATTGCATAAATTTTACTTGAAAACGAAATTTGTTACAGCACTTAAAATTTGTGTGAGTTAGCAAATATTTTAAAACTGTATATATAAAAATCATATGCAGAAAGCTTTCATTGGTGTGTGGTTTCACATTACTCAACTGGGCGGTGCCACGCCCATATGTAATTTGTATTTATATGTCTATATCATTAAAATGATAATAGTAAGAGTCTCTGACTTTGGCCCAAATAGCTCTGTGGTCAATACAAATCATCAGTCAAAAATTTGGCCGAATTGGATAAGAGTAGCACTTTGCATACAAAAAAAAAAAAAAAATAATATGATTTTGTATATCTTTGGGTAAAAGTGGAAGGTTTTAAATTTGGTCTAATAACTTAGCAGTTAGTACACATCATTAATCGAAATTTTAAGGTCAAACTGTATAATGATATCGATCCCGTACTTTTTTTCGAAACAAAGGATGAAATCGAGAAAGAAACTGAAAAACTCACATTGCAAATACAAAAAGCTGCTTGGATAAGTACACCTTTACCTCTAGTACCAAATCTAAAGTCGGGTAAAAGTCTTGGTTTTAACTTGATAAGTGCCTAAGGTCTTCAGAATTTTCCAATAAAAGCCATCGTTATTATTAATACCATTATGAATGCATGTGTGAACTTGAAATATTTTCCATTGATTTGGAAGGTTTCTGATGTAATAATGATAAATAAGCCCGGTAAAAATGCCAATGTAGTCACATCTTATCGCCCTATTGCCTTACTTCCTATAATGGGAAACTACTTGAAAAACTTTTGTATAAAAGATTGAAGAAAATAATTTTACGAAAGCTACTGATACCTTTACATCAATTCAGTTTTAGAGAAAAACATTCTACGATTGATCAAGTTCATCGAAATACACATACAATAGAGGTAGACTTTGAACAGAGAAAAGTATGCTCAGCCGTATTTTTAGATGTTGCGCAAGCCTTTATGGCACAAAGATCTAATTTACAAGCTAAAAACACAGCTACCTGTACAATATACTCAGGTGTTAGAATCCTATATAGAAGTTCGGTATTTTAGAGTTAAACAGAGAAATGACTACTCCGATATGAGAACAATTTGTGCAGGTGTACCACAAGGCAGTATACTCGGTCCTCTCTTGTATCTGTTGTATACAGCAGACATACCAACCTTAGACAACAACAACAAAATGGCAACGCTTGTTGATAATATTTTTATTCTATCAGTCGGCGGTAACGAAATAGAGTCATGTACAAGGTTGCAATCATCCACAGATAAGTTAGCAGAATGGACAAAAAAATGGAAAATTAAATTAAATGAAAGTCAGTCCATGTTGACTTTACCTATAAATTTATACAATATAGGCCCATTAGAATATCAAACTCTACAATTCCATATGCGAATCACGCTAAATACCTTGGAATGACGCTAGATGCGAAGCTCAAATGGAGAGAACGCATCAAAATGAAAGTAAAAGAACTGAACCTAAAATATAATAGACTAAAATGGATACTTGGTAGAAGATCTCCAGTTTCAATTGAAAATAAACTTCCTATTTATAATCAAATTCTGAAACCAGTATGGGCTTATGGGGTACAAATATGTGGTTGTGCTGCGAGGAACCAAGTTGAGAATATCCAACGTTGTCAAAATAAAGTACTAAGGAAAATAGTGAATGCGCCCTATTATATCAGGAACAATGATTTACACAAAGTAAGTTATACAACTATTAGCATCAAAACACAAAGACAGACTACAGAATCATGTAAACTCGGAGGCTGCCATATTATGCAACGATACACAAGAAGACTGAAAAGAACCAAGCCATAGGATTTATTAATTGTTGATTTACAGTGAATTTTATGTAAGAAGAATATTACTTGTTAGTTTAAGACTTGGTGTAATGAAATGAAATGTATATACTTGTATATGAACTTAAATTACATTTCAATAAAAAAAAATTAATCGAAATATAGACGAAATAGAATAAGTGACAATCAGTTTGCAATCTAGTGGCAGAGGTTGCCAAGAGTACACATTATGAGACCCAAATTTAAAAGAAATTTCAAGAATTTCTTATTTTTGAAAACACTATTTTTACAGCAAAGAAATCAGGTAAAGATCTTCCTTTTGTTGTTAGCGTTGTAATGTGTGGCTCTATTTTAAAAGTTTTGACGTCTCGAAGTTCTCAAGAGATACAGTAACGGGATGTGTAAAACAAAATTAACATGTTAAGAATTGGTTGTCGGAATTATCCAGTGAAAATAAGATCTTAACTTATTTTTTACTTTGAAAAGATTTGTTTTCAAACTATAGATATAATTTTTTAATATTAAAGTGTTTTTAATCAATTTTTTTAAAAGTTTGATAAATCTTAGCTTTTTTACATATTCGGTTCTTTTTAAGAGAAATGAGAAATTAATAATTGTCTTAGTTTTACTCGGTATCCCCAGTAATTATTTACCGTGTAATGTAATTATATAGTTTATACATATATTATTTCTGTCAACTTTTTGACGCTAATTCACCACAAAAAGAAAAACAAGATATGTATGTATTTCGACAAATCTGGCCAAAGCTGAATCTCAAGAGCACAATTGACTTGCTCAATCTCTAAAGAAGCACACTTAGCGCAGTTGTCGATGTCATTACTGGGAATTGTATAATAGGCATTCATGTCAGACAGCTTGGACTGGTTCACTTGGCTAATGATTTCTGCAGAAGCTGCAGAAATGATGAGGAGTAAGATACAATTCTTCACCTACTATGCACATGCCAGGCTTTATGTGGTAGAAGAAAGAGGCATCTTGGCTTCTCCATTAGGAAGCTTAGCACCTTTTTTATGTGTTCTGGATGGTTCCAGATATAGGGAGATGACGATCTATTGTGGTAGCACAACGGGCTATATCTTGGCCTACGTGTGTCCTTTATTAGAGCAGCCACTTCTATTTACCTACCCTACCCATTAACTTTGTAAAAAACTTAGTTGTTGTACAGATTTAAAAACTTTAACTATTACTGAAATTTAGAAATCAAGACTTACCGGGTAAGGGAATACTTTTTGACTGATGATTTGCATTGGCAATAAAGTAAAAACTTCCACTATTACCATTTTTAAGATATGTAAAATTCAATATGGTAAGGAAGAAACCGGCGTACCAACCAAAAGATCTGCGGTTCAATTCCAGACCAAACCATCTGACAATTTTCAATAGCGGAATAACCTCATGACACTTTGAAAAACCTCTCTTCCAAATGCATCTGCCGTTCGAACCCGGCGTTAAACTCTAGGTCCCTTTCATTGAGTCCAAATATAGAATCGGGTGATATTTATTGATTGAGAATAGTCCCCCTTGTTTCACTTGGAATGTTGTGAGAATTTTTGTATGTAAGTTGAAAAAATCCGTTACTACATTTGCATATGTATATGCATATAACAAAAAAATGTTTTAAAACGTATACCACAGACTATATAACTTATACGTCAATAATGGAATTTTATTGGCAAATGACGAGGTAAAATTTGGCATCAAGTTATTATTACAGAGGTGCAAATGATGTTAAGAAAACCGCACAATAAAGTCTAATTAACAAAGTGCTTGAAAGGTACCAAGAAGACCCATTTTGATGAAAAAGATTTATCATATTCACGAGTTGTTGAGCGCCTTATGTTGATTTTGCTAAACTAACTGAATAAGTGAATGCCAATTCGACAGATGTAGTTTAAACAATATAGCCGCTATCAAATGTCAAAGTCTATATTGAAACTAAATTTTCCTTTTCACAATTTCTTATTTTTGTTAAACAAATGAGATGATTATATTTTGAAAAATCCTTAGGGTTGAAACTTCTAAGTGTTGACTATACACTCATATCTCATAATATCTCACAATTATAACTTATATAAATAATATAAATAAAACCGTCTTAAGCCCAGTCTTCATATCACAGTTAAATTGACTTATAAAAATATCTAAAAAATTACAGTGGTGTTATACAATATCGAAACTCAACTCTTAAGGGCATGTAACCCGTTATTTTCAATTGCATTGAATTGAATTATACATTATTCAATATTTTTTCATATTATCAATCTGGTATTAGAGTTTAACATACAATTTTTTTAAATGCATGTTTCTAAAAAATCTCATCTTAATTTCCCCATTAAATCCAAAATTTTATGTTCCATATTGCAAAATATACAAAAACAAAAACACGAAAAAAAATTATTTATGGCAAAACCCAAAGTTTTGCAGGAAACTTTAAAACAGGTTTTTACAAGTTTTGTTTAACATTTTTGAGCTTAAAATTTGGGAAAAAAAACTTTAATTTCCAACATTACCACCAAATAAGCCTCAAGAAAATGTTTGCTTTTTTTAAAACTTTTCAATCTCTTCATAAAAAAAAAATGCAAAAAAATCAAGATGTTGTTGTAGTTTCATTAAAGTGATCCCCTTTTTTATAAGATGCGGCACAAGACACCCTCATGTATTTAAACCAGCCATGTTGAAAAAACTTCATCAATTTTTACAGCTTGTTGGACTAGACAACAACTATGACAGCAACTACAACTAGTATGGCAAGGATAAAATATTTTGACTTTTTCATCTTTTTACTCTTGCAAAAGGAAAACTTTTATGTATGCAGGCTGCTTGCAACTGCTAATTATACTAAAGGACGTGTCAGTTTTTTTCTTTCTTTCCATTCCATTCTACTGTCATCTTCAAAATGAAAAAAGAAAAATAAGTCACAGACCAAGCATTTGAATTTCTTAGTTCTGGTAGAGAGAAAATTTTCATTCAACAGACCAAAAACTTCAAAATCTAAATGACCATCTGGCAAAGCACGATAATGATGTTGTACAACAAATCAGTTTAGAATAGTAAAAACAAAAATTAAAATTTCAGAGAAATTCAAGATTTCGTTTTTGATATCTTTAGAATACTGCGAATAGTCTAATGTAGTCCATGTAGTGAAACATACAATGAACACATGAAGGACGAACTAACGAACAGTCAAGCATCTCATTCCATTAACTTACAAGTCCTCTTTTCTGTATTCCTTTGGAGCAACAGTTTTGATGCTACCAATAACAACACAACTATGATAGTTTACAAAAAGGAAAAAATAAGGACGAAATTAAATTATTATAAGAAAATCAACTTTTTTATTTGAAGTGATTGTAATAAGAAATTAAAATGAGAAAAAAAAAACAAAATAAGCAACGTACACTCTTACAAACAAAACAACTATGTTGTCCAGTAGTTAAAATAAAAAAATTTCTTGTTGCTCATGCAACAATGAGGCAACATGAGGCAGAAAATTGGGTGGATAGATTGGAAATGTTATTAAAAAAAAGGTATTGCACATTTTAAATTATTGATTGGATATCATTTTATTTTATAAACTAATGACTATCTGGCTAGTGAATCACCTGTGGTGATGAAATCTACCCAAAGAGAAATGAAGGAAAAAAGAGATTACAGCCACCCTGAGCTGTCTATGAAATGGAGAAAATCGAGTGGATTTTCTTTGCGTTAAATTAAAGAAAGGACACTCAAATATAAAATGAAGGATTGTCGTTCTTTTAGAAGTGCTCTGATTGTCTAATGAGCCGAGTATGAGCCGCTATGAATTTGGCAGAAGAGTGGCGAGGGATCTTCAGAAATTTCAGAGCCCTACCCCTGTCACACTGAGGCCCCTTTATCCTCGAAATAGCACAGGAGGAGATGGAACGCCACCTGCTATGTGCCGTTTTGTCAATGGTCACAAGACAGTAGATGTCGGAGTGCAAGTTCATCAGCTGCTTAATTTGCAGCGATGGAAAATGGCGCATGCATTAGGAGAAACAACGGAGAACAGCGGTCGAGCTGCTACTATCGAAACCAGGGCTTTGGTAGCCTAATTATCAAAATAAAAAAAAAATTAGTTTCGAAAAAACTTCTGCCTGAAAAACGTTAAAGACCTTCTGTAGTTTGAAGAATGCTGCAAAGTTGGCACATATGGAGAAAACACCAAACCCCACACTGGATGTCATCTTTTAATCCATCTGTGAAGACCGTAATACTAGAACTCGTAGAAGTCCTATTCCTACTCCGTTCTTCCCTTTCGTACTCATCAAAATCTAGTCTGCGGATGGGTATGTCAGTACTCAGTTTTCTCAGAGACGGAATAAGATTCACTAAAATTCTAGAGAGATTGTCTTCAGTAGCCTAAGGCTTTACTACTTAGTGGTGATAGGGGACACAGATTTGCTGAAATAAAAAGCAATACAGTCTTCTTTCACCCGCTACTCAACTGAAACTTCCAGTGAAATTTTGAGTCCAGTGTCACATCTATATACTTAACCTTAAACAAAAGTTGCAGATATTGAATGTTCAATCTGAGCTTTTTGCAGACTATTTTGCATTCAAAATTCAATTGACACTAGAGCTACAAAACTATCGATGGTACTACCGATAGTATCGATAGTTTTGTTTTTGGCTGACCATCGATAGCTTTTTTGCACTATCGATACTATCATCAAATTCTAAGAGTAAATACGGAGCCCACTAACACAGTCAAAATCACATTTGCAAAACTTTTATATTTACATATAGGGACACAGTTTAACAGTTTCTTAAATTTTTATTTATTAAAGTCAAAAAAAGTATGACTTGTAACCAAAATACGAATAACATTCGATTGTGCATTTGACCCAAACAAATGAATCTTCATTTCGTCAGACCATAGCATATTGTTCTAACTATTACGATGCAGGTGTTGCTTCCGTTTGCTGAAAAGTGGACTCTTACCCATTAGTCTCATTTTTGAGGATTTTTAATGACTTCAAAAGATTAATCTTAGAAGTACGAATTTAAAGTTTATCAAAACTAACAGTTATTGCATTAATTACTTTAGTTTTGAAGCATGTCGTGGTCTGAACAATTTTTGCTATATATATAGATTGCCTTTCCATCAAACAACTTCATTACATCGAATTTTATGACATACTGGAAAAAAATAAAGTGTCCCTTTTATTTTTTTCAACACTGTATATTTATTATAATTCTTTCCCTTTCACATTCTAATGTTGTTGCCACATAGTAGTATCGATAATTTTTTTGCAAACTATCGAAACTATCGAATGTGCCGACTATCGATAGTTTTGCAGCTCTAATTGACACAGGAGCTGAAACTAAAAGAACATAGACAATGAAGTGTGTTCTCTGAGTGGGCCCTGGAGCAGATAGAAACCTATTTCTGGATGATTGGGTGCTTCAGCAAACAAAATTATCCAATTTTGGACACGTGATCGTGCAACTTAGCTGATGTCACACTGGCGATTTCGCACAAAAGATTTAAGATCATGGTCATATCAAGTTGGGTAGATGTTAACTGTCTGTGGGATCGTGCTATTTGACCCGTTAGATATTTTTGTAGTTTTTTCTTAAGTCGCTTAATAAGCCACACGCCACAGCGATCCTCACAGCTAACATAACCTAAGCTATCAGCATAAAGTTGGATATTTTGAATACGCTAATTTTTAAGCTTTCTACCTAAATTGCCTTAATTTTTTGTTTTTTTGATTAATGCATCAAATTACAAAATAAAAACAAACAATAACGAGAACGAAATATTTATAATGAATAAACTAAATTACGTTTTAATTATTAAAAACAAAAATAATAAAAATTCTTGACAATATAATTATTACCTGTCTTTTGTGTTGGTTTATGTTGGTCCTCCATGGCAGATTCAAAGAAACGTTTTTTATCGGATACCGATTTAGGCACTTTGGTTGCTGTTGATAATGATGATGTTTTTGTTGCTTGAGCAGGTGAAATCTAAAATGATTTAAATAAGAAATTAAAATTTTACGCAAAACATAAAACTAAATTTATTTGGTTTATTAAATGAAATGTTAATACAAAAACAAAAATATTTTTCTTGTTTTCAATTAATCAAACAAGATAAACTAAAAATATAATTTTTTTTATTCTTATGATTACGTTAAATCAATCCTCTGGTATTTTAAAATTTCTGGTACAGACCAAACCAATGTATGAGAATTGAATTTCAAACAAATCCCATGAAATGTTACAACACGAGAATAGAAAAAGCAAAACTGACCAAGTTGAACACAACGACACAACATTCGTAAAAGGGAACATATTGTACAGCTACTTACTATTGTTAAAAATATGTACGCAGACAGTCCCACAATGTTGGCTTTCTCTTACCAGAAGGAAAAAGGCATATACATATGTATGTACGTATGTAGTTACAACAATAAACCTAAACAACATTCAGTCTGTGAACCAGAAATAAACAAATCAAATATAAAAATATTTTTATTTTCAGGATTTTCTACAATACAATGAAAAATAAGTAAGAAATCCGAATATTATACTAAAATTTTGGTAGGAGAGAGATAAATTTAAAACTAATTAATAATAATAATTTAAAAAACAATTAAAAAAATTCATTTTGAAATTCTTCAAATAATATAAAATAAAATTTATACGATATAGTGAATTTAGACCAATCTTTAATATGAGAATTATTGTTATATAAAATGGGCGTAATAAATACTTATCGATTTCGTTTTACAAGACTTTTTTGTTTAATCGTAATCCGCAATACTCATTACTTAAGAATAAAAACAATCTACTCTTATTAATACGATTTTCGTGAACTCTCTCTATTTAAGTAAAAACAAAGATAAGTTCATAATATTAGGTTTATGGACGTACATATGTATATTTGAATTGATCAGTTTTCTTACAAGACATACTATATATTTTGATTTTCCAAAAAAGAATGGTCCATATAATTTTAAAACAGACTACCAGTATAATATGAATGTGGTTTCTCAGAGCGATCCACAAATTTTGGACTCATCGCTGACCTAGAGTGGCAAAGTCGCCTTTGAGCACTCCAGTGCTTCAAGCATCTGGCAATTTTCTAATTCATCCTTGATTAAATTGAAGATGGTTGTAAGTGGTACAGCACAGTAAGGATTCAGAACAATATAGGGTGTTACGAAACCTTTCTTAGCCAATGCATCCGCTGTTTCGTTATCATCTATCCCACAGTGTCCAGGTACCCGAAAGAACTGAACCTTATTATTAAGCGAAAGTCTGCAACGTATAAAGCAATATATGACAAATATAGATATCATGGCATTCAAACCAAGTTCCCCTAAGGCAGCTTGGCTGTCAGAAAATTGATATGGCACGCCTTCCAAAAAAGTGGTATACATCACATATTGACTGAAAATATGGGCGAGAGAAATCCATGTCTAATATGAGTGAAGCGTTTGCGTATAATTGGAACAAAAATAACTTCGTTAATATGTTTTAATAGACTGTTTAAGTATGTTTCACCACAATAAAGCTCAGTTTTCGATTCGTAGCCATAGAAGAGACATACTGCACACCTTAGACAATTCAAGGCAGTGTACTGGATTGGGAGAACCGTGACCAAAGAAAGCAAAGACAGTTTCATTGTAAGCAAGGTCATGGTCTTATTCGAATTGTTTACTGCTTTCAAACTTTATACAAATGTCTCGGTGGGTCAACAATATAAAAGTGGAGTATGTGGTTGATATTTAAGGAGCTAAACAATTCTTACTATAAACTGGGTGTCGAAGCTATTGAACATCGCTGGGAATAATGTATAAAGCTAAAAGTAGATTATGTTTAGATATAAATAAACATTTTCATAGTTTTTAGTTTTTTCTTTGTTAGGTCAGCTAATTTTGGGACCACTGCTTATATTGATGCTTTCATTTGTAATCAAAATTCACCTATCGCTGTGACATTTCATTTATTTTTAAATCTAATAAAACACAATCTGACAATAATAATAAGAAACTTTAAAGCTTTAATTGAATAACTCAAAATAAATTGATCCAAATTGTTTTCTTTCAAAGTGACTACTTTTCATTTTTATATTGAAAAATTAAAATCCTTAAAGGAAGTCTGCCATTCCCATATAAGTTAATTAAGCACTGCAAAGAAAACTGAAATTCATTTTTTACGTAACGAAGCCTTAATATTCTCCAACTGCACCCATTTTTATGTTTGCTCCTCTAAATACACCCCAGTGGTTCAAAAAAGTGTAATAAATTATTTATATTCAAAACCCTGTTGCTAAATATGCAGATGAAATTTTAAAAAATACACCATTGCCAAGAAAATACAATAATTTGAGTTCATCATTGAAAAAGAATAGAAACTCTTTCTTAATTATTGGAATTAAAAAATAATAATGATAATTAATAATAATAATAATGGGAATTTATTTACTATGTAGTACCGACTTTATTTTTAAAACAATAAATAATTTAAAAAATTTTCAAAAAATTTCGTTTTGATCTTTTCATTTCTATAAAAACTTCTATTGTTTTCAGACCACGATAAATAATTTAATTTACATTTAGAATCGAATGTACTTATTAATATACACATACCTATGTATGTATTAAGCAAGAGAAGACAATTTTCCAACATTTTAATAAAAAAATTAAATACGTACATACATACATAAATAAATGAAGTAATTTGTTCGAGGGGATGGTGGTTGGTTACATTTATCAAAAAAGGGGAATTACATATGTTTATACATATGTTAATGATGCACATTTTCGTAGCGTGCAACTTAATGTAAGTACAGACACATTTTTGAGTTGCAAAATTTTAGCGAACAGACACTGGTGTGCTATAAACACATTGAGGCTACCGACCGTCGGCCACAACGCTGGCTACTTTAACTACAAAAATTGAAAACAAATGAAAAATGAATAACAAACAAATTTTGATGTATATATTTCATGTATTGTGTTTTTAGAACGCCTATTTGTTGTCGCCAAGAAAAATACAAATTAGTCGGTAGCCGTGTTGCCCCTTAAATAATTATTCTTATATACACACATGTATTCTATTTTTTGACAGCTTGTAGTCGGTAGCGTTGAATGTGTTTATACCATTACTGTTCAGGCAGCAATCTAGATTGGGGTACAAATTTACGGCACCCGATCATCCTGCCAATGTTGCCAGTAAGCCAACATCCACATATCTAAAGTCATTTGTGATCCTGTGACCGGTTTCCTTCAACTCGACAATTTGAAACCTCTCAGTTTAAGGTTTCGATTGAGGCCCTACGTATATATGCATTTGACGGAAAGTTTGTGGCTGGTTGTTCCAAAAGTTTAGGAAAACTGAACACTGTATATTTTATAGATATCTTGTGTTATGGTAAGAAAATAATCTAAACTGAACAAAAATAAAAAATTATATTCGACATTTACTCGGAACAAGCGAAGGCTTTCTACTAGGTCTAAAGCTTGTTAAACACATTTAACTATAAACTTCTAATGAATCGTGTATGAATATCAAAATATTCAACTCTCAATAAAATCGTTCTTGAGTCTCAGATTTAAAAACCATAACTTTAAACACTTATATGCTTACAATATTAGATATGCAATTATAGCCCGTGAAAAGGAAATGGTGCAGAAAATAAAATGTCCCGTTTATACAAAACGATCATTTATCACAGAAAGTCAGTAACATTTTCTATCTTTTTTCTATTCTTTCTGGTATATGTTGTTTCATTTTTAGTTCTATATGTAACAAAAAAAAAAAATAATAATAATAAAAAAAATAACTACAAAATGCAACATGTACGAGAGTACATTTTCAAAGTGTAATTCCATACCGAAACATTCCAATAACAAAAAACAAAGATACAGCAACAGGCAGCAAAAAGAAATGATTAATAGTCTCGATTTGTTCATTCATATTTCTGTTCTTTGTTTTCTTAATTGTACCACAGCTTTAAATAAAAGGGAAAACAAAGAATACATATTTGCAATCCAATACCAGAAATCAAATGCCAAAAATTTTAAAGATTTTAAGGAATTTTACTTGAAAATCTTAGTTTTCAGTGTAATAATTTTTCATATACAGATGGCACTGTGAATATGAAGTTCTTAATTATTGCACTTGTTTTTTTGTTCTAGATAAGATAAGCATAACGGAAATATGACCTGAATTCTATAACTAAAAATGTGGGCTGGCTATTCGAATCAATTAACTGCTTATTTTATTTTATATCAACAATAAATTTATGTTTTTAGTTTTTATCAGTTTTTGTGCTTTACCCGTTCAAATTTATCTTATCTGAATACCGCAATTTTATGGTTAAAACATTTTTCACTTTTGGCTTTTAATGTTTTAAGTGAAATAAATAGTGTGCTGCAGGCACTGAAGTTGGCCAGGCCAATACGAAAGAAAATTTATCGGGATTACTGTTTTCAGTAAAAAAGTTCAGTCTTTAAGCTATTGAAAAGAAAAAAAAAATAATAAATAAATATTATAGAAATTTCAGTACTGGAGAGGGAGGAACAAAGTTAAAATTGGTCTAGATTTTTAGAATTCTTGATTTCAAAGCTACCGCAAAAGAGTATTTCAAAATTGTTAATACTAAAGAAAAAATTGTTTTTCCAAAATTAGCTGAGTGAGCAGCTTGGAACTTAAAATTTTATAGAGTTTCAATCATAACAGTGTTTGAGCCTTTCATATTGGCTATATTTATTTGTCTTGTAGAACACAGGTGGAGAATGAAGCTGCTATTCAGATTAAAGCAAGTGGAAAGAATATTTTATGGTCAAATGATCCCTAAGAAATTTTAAAGAAATTTGTCAGTATCTATTTTTTACTTTTTTTATCTTCTTATACTCTTGGTGAAGTTCAAAATCAATATTTTTTTTAATTTAGCACATAATGTGCCATTTTCAGAATTTTCAAAATTTAGTGTTGGAAATTACGAGTAGATGGTAGTTATGATAGCAATTGCAAAAGTCTGATTAGATAAAATTACATTATTTTGTTAGGTAATGTTTTATTTATTTTCATTCTTAAAAATTTATGTTTTTCACAAAAGAATAGAGAAGAAATAGAGTTTTACAGTTTTATTAATATCCTTCTGAGGGACCGCTGCGCTGTTACAGGAAGGTTAGCGCGATATTGTCATATGTTTTAAAGATAAACAGATTTTTTTGAAATATGAAAGTTCAAATGTTGTCATAACAACAGCAATTGATGGATTACTCAACAGGCTTAATTAGCGTTGCCATAATTTACTTTAAAAAATCAAGGTTACCATATGTATAATAATAAAATGTGGAGTAACAAAATGTTTACTTAAAAATATCCATTTATATTAGACCGAAATCTAGTAGATTAAATTAGAAATTAGGCTCAAAATCTAGAGCTTGCCTCGAATTTTTTTTATATTTTAGCAATATTTAAATTTCAAGTGACTTTGATACCAAACTGTTACATTAATATGAAATAATTATACCGAAAAATATTTTAATAATTTTTATAGCCTATTTATGTACATCTCAAAGAAATCTACTACTACTTACGGGATTTCGATCAAAATCTAGTAGATTTCAACTAGATTTCACATACAAAACAAAATCTACTTCATCACGAGATTTTGTCGAAATCTAGTAAATTTATTGATGCAACTCTGTTTTTCGTACTAAAAATACTAAAAAATACAACTCCGCTCAAAAAAATGACATTAAAATAGAAATAAGAAAATATTTTTTAAAATTGCAAAATTTATTTAAAAAAATATGGTTTTTCGGCATAATAATTTAGGAATATTATTCATACAACAGGTAGGTAACAAAGGCAATCAGAAAATGTTAAATTTTTCTCTTCTATTTCAGCCATGTGAAAACTTAATTTCGTTAATTGTCAAATAAGTCTAATGTAAACGCCTTAGAGATGGACTTATAAAAAAAAAAATCTTGTTCAGGGGTAAGACTCATTTTTGGTTACATTAAACGCTGTAACAAAAAGGACGAATCTGAAATAGATGGAAAGTGGTACTATTTTTCTAATAGACGCCATCGAGTACAACAAGAATCAGTTTTTGAAATTTTCGAATTTTCGAACCTCTAAAATCTTGAGCTATGGGTGAAAAACCGGTTTTTCGGACCTTCATGCACTTATAAGCTAAGAACATAGCTGAATATTAACCGATTTTAAGGGTCTGTTCGAACTTGGAAAGAAGAGGAACATACCTAATAAGTAGACCTGTTTAAGTAGCCTTGAAGAATCTGCGTGTAAAGTAAACTAATTTCCTATAATATTTTTTTTCACATATTTTAAGGTTAGTAAAGTTTTTGGCACTATTATATGATTATATGACTTGTGTTGCTTTACTAAAAAATTTAATAACTGCACTGCATCAATTTCCAACTGATTAAAAGCAAAGCAGCAATTAATGCTAAACTAAACAAGGCTATTTAGCTTTATATGATAAGGTTGCTATATAAAATAGTTTGCCAAACTTGAAAATTGTGAAAAAAATTCGATGAAAAATGTATATGCCTCAAAAATACACATATTGCACACTTACATATTTCAAAAATGACAACTCAAAATTTTTATTTTGTTATGTCTTTCTTAATCTTTCTAAACAACTGTATTTAGCAAAGTTTAAGCATATAAGCCGGAAAAATGAATATTTCGAGTTGGGTCACTTTTGAACTAGATGTACGACATATTCCTCAAGACTAAATATACAGTTAATTACTTAAGTAAGTAAACAACTATTCAATCATTTTATCTCTTTTTAATAAAAGTCTATAAATCTATTCAAACAAAAAAAGATTTCCGTTTTAGTTTTAAAGGCAGTCAACAATTTTATTGGAAAAAAAAAAATAAAAATTAACAATATTCTTGTATTTGTTTAATTTGTTCAACGAAAATGATAAAATCCCTAAATTAACAGTACAAAATTAAGTAAACAGACAAATTAGAAAATTGTTTGTCAATTTATAGGGTTAACTCTATTTGTTATACATTCTTTAATTCGTAAATTCACCGAATCCACCAAGTCTTGCACCACAGAGCTGGGAATTTTTAACCACTCTTCCATTATAATATTTATTTAGAACTGTTGGTCTTCTCACCCCTAGTTTTCGTATTTGGCGGCCTAGGTGGTCCCAAAGGTGCCTTATTACGTTAAGATCAGGTGACTAAGAAGGAATTTTCAGTTGTACAGTGTTATACTGTAGCCTTGCATAGCAGCATCCTGACTTGGTACACTTGTAATAATTGATGAAACTATGGTTAACTATTTGTACCCAAATATTTTAAAACAATAATTTTTAAGAAGGAGCTATGCAGTTAGTGCTAAATGACTCCTTTATATTTCAATATACTAAATGATCCGAAACATACGGTTCTTATCGTTAATAAATGGCTACAGTATTACATTATGCACCTAATAAAGCATTTTTGGGACCATCTAGGCCCCCATATTCGAAAACTAGGAGTAAGAGAAGAAGAGATCTAAACAAATGTTATAGTAGAGGAATGGAATGTCATTACGACTTAAAGATGGTATAACAAATTGAGTCTACCATATTAAATAATAAATTGACTATTTTTTCTAATAAAATTTTTGTTAAAAACCATAACATGTTATCTGTTATTTTGTGATGTTAATTAAGGAAACTTTATTGTTTTCCTTGCACATATTGAACAAATACAAGAATATTGTTAATTGTCTTGTTGACTGCCTTTAACTCTACATAACTATGCAAAATTTTTTTGTTTGTATTAACTAATGGACTTTTATTAGAAATAAATACATAGTATATATGTAGGTTTAATAGCTGTTTACTTACTTTAGTGACTAATCGTATATCACTTAAAAGGTCTGTTTCTCTCCTTTCAAATCCGAGCAGAAGCATAAAATCGGTTATTAGCTTATAAGTACATGAAGGTCCCAAAACCCGATTTTTTACTCGTAACCCAAGATTTTGAAGGTGTTTCGAAAATATCAATATTCTTGCTGGCGCCATGCATCTTATAAAACCATCGAATTATTAAAATTCTTATACGAAATGCATCTGCTACGTAACTTTCGAAATCGTGTAGGTTGACTATTCTCGATAATTGAAAATCGACTTTACTCATGTCTTTAAAACCAGAAATTATTTAAAGAAAAAGAACATATCATAACAGCTACTTATCAGATATTAAAAGGTCTTTCATTAGGTGCTTCCTATACTTAGATTTAAATAAAACAATGTGTGTTTGAGTTATAATCGAAAATTTTTATTCTTTTGAAACGCTAGCGATGAGATTATGTATGAAAACATAACATCGTACAAAATTCTAACGCGGCTTTGCTTTGTGACGCCAATATCCAAAATACCGTTACTCTGGCGCAGAAATCCGTCTGAATTTGACCGATGAGATGGTTTATGTTGGCTCTGATGCTCTTTCGCATAGTCCTATAGCTTACAAGATGAAGTCTAACGGAGTCAAATCGCACGATCTCTGTGAATAGTTTACATCACGTTCACGTGAGATGAATATGTTCTCTATTCAGTCATGCAAAATTTCCAATGTGGCATGAGCGCTATGTGTCACTTAGCCCAGTCTTATTGTGTCGTTGGTGTCCATATTATGCAATTCAGGACAAAAAATGCTTGCTGATGGCGCCGCCAGCCTAAGATCTCGAAACAGCGACGTTTTCGGAACGTATTGGACAATATTGGATCCCATATGGATTAGTATAGTTCCAAGTTCGACAATTGTGTTTGTTGGCGCAGCTAATCATTCAGCAATCAGTAAGATGACTTTTTGATGAAATTAGGGAACATCTATTTTGATAAGACAATATTCGCATTTGTACGAATTTTTGAACGTATATGGTGATTTGGCAAAACAATCTACAGCAATACAGCCGCTATCAACTGGTAAAGTTCGTAAAGATCTATTGGAAGACGGGTTTTATTTAAAACATAAATGACATGGAATTTCGTTCCAAATAGAATAATAATTTAATTTAATTTTAATTAAGTCCATAATTTATTTGCTTAACATCGCGCTATTATACAAACACAATCTATATTCTTATCAATTGATCTATTTAAATTGCAGATTTTTTTTTTCAAGTACTATCTCTGCAATGCCACAACGCCAGATATGGCACTTTGTGTCATTATAAATATCTGGACTGATATATATAATCTACCGATAACTTATCCAGCCGTTTCCTTATATGTTGATGTATGTCGATCAATTTTACCAATTCATGGCATTTATAAAATTTAAATCCTATTGTATGTTTTTAAATGTCTACATAATATTCGACATCACATCCATTATTTTACAAATAATAATCTTGATGTCAATTAGTCTAGAAGTAACGTAGACGGGACGTAAAAGTAATGTGATCAAAACGTCAAGAGTGGAAAGTTGGTGATGTAATAACGTGTCAGCTGTTTTCAACAGTGTGTGTGTTAACAACAAAAGAAAAAAGAAACAATAAAATAAATTATAAATTAATTCATTAATTCAACTCTTGCAACAACAATAATAATTTAAGTTTATTGTTATTTAATAATTATAATTTAAAACACACACTTTTATATTTTTCCTTATTTATTACATTTAAGCGCGAATTCTTTGTTTACACTTTTATGTCAGCTGATGTTGTGTGTGAAGTAAAAACGTAGAAAATTCTGATGAAAACAGAAACACCACGTCCACGTTACGTTCGTTACAGAACAACTAATCATTTGTATGTATTCTCCATTTAGTTATCGTATCAGCTGACACGTCACATCTACGTTACTTCTAGACTAATTGGGCCTTAAGAGTCGCTTGGTGTAGACTGGAAATAACAATGCTATGTATAGAATTTATGGATAGTCGTGAGTATAACAGCAAGCCACTTAATTTGAAGAATGTTAATAAAATTTCAATTTTCAAAAAAAAGTTAAAACGGTATTTACTGCAATATACAAATGAGCTTTTAATATAAAAGATTTTTTTTAATTTTATTATCTAAAATTTTTCGTTATCAATTTTCTTTTTGTAACATTTACATATATTTTAAGAATCATAAAATATATGAATTTATTTTATAATTTTAAAAATTGTTATCAACTCGCTTTAAGAATGCCTATAGGGCGCAAAGGCAAAATATTGTATTGAATTAATTTGCAATTAATTTATATATTTATATGGACAGTCTGCATTAATATGGACCGTCAACCCGCTATTAAGTGCTTGGGAGCTGTGTTCGCTAAGTTACTGACAGTAAAGGAATGACACTCATCACTAAGGGTGATGGCTGAGTATTTCGATATCAGGCTCATTTCGATGCCAGGTCACAGAGACATTCCGGACGAATGTGTATCGGATGAGCTGACATAACGGGATACTGCGGCACGGATTTTTTTTGGACAGGGAAAATTTTGTTATACCGATCTCTACGTGCCGCTTTCGTTTAGGGCAATGGCCCGATAATGAGTTTAACAAGAAATGGAGACAAACTCCGGCTTGTAGACAGGCTAAAATTCTCTGCTCGAGGTCTATTCAGCTGCATAACTTGCCAAGAGGCAGTATATCTGCAGTACTAGTAGCACTTACGGGACTTCGCTTAGTTGGGAGACATGCCCTTAGGTTTGGCCATAGCAACTCCATTCTATGTAACTACTGCTTTGAGGAGGAGATTACGATGCATCTTCTTCTGAAGTGCCCGGCGTTAGGTAAATTTAGAATCAGTATAGTCGCTGGGCATATAGTTAGCGCTGAAGCTCAGAAAATTCCTATAGAATCCTGCTCATCAAATTCATGGTACGAACTGCTAGCATAACTAACCAGTGGCTTCCATATGGAAGCTATATAACCTAAATATTATTGGACACAACTTTTATCATAATTGAATGTCAAAATGTTTTCCCGCTTTTATTAGCAATCACTTTGCATATTAAACAAATTATTTATTTCGAATTTGATTATTTACATACTACTTGTATTTACATAAAATTAAACTCTGATTCGACGATTATTCTTAACATTAGCTTTACAAAAACATGATAAGCTTTTATATATTTAGCACTGGTAATACACAACTTTATTATTTAAAGGACAACACAAAAGGAAACAACAATTTTAAGGATTTTTGTTTTTTATAATTTTGTTTGAACAAAAATAAAAATCAAATAATTTTTTAGCCTTATAAAATAAAGAAAAATATTTTTATATTTTATTTACATTTATTTTTATTTCTATTTTTATTAGAAACAGATATAAAGAATTATTGTTATCCATGGGGAGCAAACAAAATCCGAATATAAATCAATAAATAAAAATGAACTGAAACTAACATTTTTATTATATTATTTTTATTTATTTTTATTATTTTTTTATTTTTATACTATACAACAGCTAAATACTCTATATTTATATATAAAAAAAGGGAAAATAAGAGTAAAAAACAGGAGAAAACAATTTAAAACTAAATATTGTTAAGGATTCTTTTGAAAATACTCGATATAGTTTAAGAGAATTGGACCCGATATAAAATATATAAATAAAATTGAACTGTGTACATTAAGAAAAAAATACATTAAAAAAAAAAACTAAATAAAATATGGTATAGTATATGTATTTAGAGTGTAAAGTATTCAAAATTAAATAAATTGAAAAAAAAATAAGAAAACAAAATAGAAGGTATCAACTTATTAAAAAATTCTACAATAGAGACTGAAATAATAATAAAAAGTCTAAGTCTTACTTCATTCCAGGCTGCTACAAGTGGTTAAAAATGTAGAGTAAAAGTTATATTTATAGGATTGCTTTAAATACTATAAGTTTCAAGAAAAAATACTTCAATACACACAAACTTGAATTCAGATTTAAATAAAAAGTAAAATTTTCTATTTCAACACTTTAAGGATTAAAAGACCAAGAAACCCAATGCTGAAGAAACAAAAATACTTTCCAAAGTGACCTTCAGTTAAACTTTTTGAGAAAGAAAAAAAAATAATTTTTGCCCTCTCTTTTTTTCTCAAATAGTATAATATAGTATAATCACTTTTTTCCAAGACAACAAACAATACAAAAAAAAATTTCCATATTAATTACCAAAACAAAACCATTTTAAGCATCGCGTTCTTTCTTTTTCATTCCTAAAGTCTGTTTTCATTTGTTATTGAAAAATCTCTTTTTTCGTGGTTCGTCGTTAAAAGAAAATAATTTAAATGAATGACCGAACAAATTTCCACCGCAGAACAATAATAGCAGCTCCACTTTACCACTAACACCAGCATTAGCATCATCCTCTGAAAGAACTTCTTTACTGTCAACGTTATCTTTATGGTCATCATTTAAGCCAAGTCAGTTATTGTTGTTGTTGTTGTTGGTCTATTGCGCCCACCACTTAATGTTGATTACAAACAACTATGCCAATGGTTTTTAATGAACTTTGTGTATAGAATCCAAATATACAATTAACTCTTAAAAGTTCAACTATTTGGAAGTTCAACTACTTGGAAGGAGTTACCAAGCAAATTGTGCGAATATAAAAACAATAGATTTTTTTTTTTTGTCCAATAAATAGGCGACGAAATCAACCATCCGTTAAGAGTCCGAGAAGAGCAGATAATAAGCGGAGGAGGAGAAGGCATGTAAATTGGAAAAAAAACGACGGTAAAAAAATACAAACCGAAGGCCATTTTTTGTGATTAAAAAGTACTGAAAAACTGTTAAAAAAAATTTGAATTAAATGAAAAGTAACAGTCGACGGAAAAAGTTCAGGAGCACCTTTGGATAATATATAATAATATACAGCGTGCGTATCATAACTATAGATGCATTGCATTTTGTGTTACATAAAGTTGAATCTATATTTGCATGCAACTGAGTGTAGTACATTATGATAGAGTAACGGTTCGTTTTTATTTAAAATTTCGGATATCTACTCTTTAAATTGAGAGCGCTAGCATTTTTAAATTATTTCTTTGTGTTTCATTACAAGAGACACATTGCAAAAAAAAAAAAAAAAAAAAAAAAAAAAAAAAAAAAACTTTTAAATGAGTTCAATTTAAAACTGTGTCAAATGTTATCAAATTTTTAACCAAATATCACGTGGTAAGTACCTTCCTAAAATCGAAAAATCAAAATTTAGTTTTTTAGGACACGGTTTGAGTTACCAGGAACTTGGTCACAAAATGAGTCGATCAGATAAAGTTTTTGAAAGTTTTGCACAAAAGAAGACTTGTCAACACTACTAACAATTCCACGAAAAGTCTTTTGCAGAATACCCATAAGTGCAGTTTGAAATTGTCCAAATCTTCAATAAGTAGTGTTAAAAGCATCTAAAACCGTAACCAGGCAAAAGCTGATGACAATGCCTTCGTCCTTTCCTTGTCGGCAGTTTGCAAAGAAAAATTTACAAACAAACTAGAAAAAGGCAAGTTGTATGACTTTGGATCCTATTCGGCTTTAATTATTTATTTCTTCTCATAAAGTTATTTTTTCAGATGATAAAAAATTCAATCTTGATAGTCCAGATAGTTTCAATTGTTATTGAAGGGGTTTACGAAAGGAACCATGATATTTCCCTAAATGAAATTTCGGTGGCTTTTCGATAATGCATTCAGCAGTGACGGTATGTTTGATTTGATATTTCGCAGTTGCCAGAGTTCTATGGATTATATCGATATCTTGGAG
This sequence comes from Wohlfahrtia magnifica, assembly GCA_023159175.1. Lineage (NCBI taxonomy): Eukaryota > Metazoa > Arthropoda > Insecta > Diptera > Sarcophagidae > Wohlfahrtia > Wohlfahrtia magnifica. Next base: position 376,372 of record JAKWBJ010000145.1, on the reverse strand, counting down.
GAAAAATTGGTGCAGTTTTTGGAGAGTAACACCAATGAAGAACTGATTTGCCAACAAGACAACGCTTCAGTTCATAAGCGTACACTTATTAAAGAAGGGTTCCAGACTAAAAATATTATATTTATGGACTGGCCTGCGCGTCCTCCTGACCAAAACCCAATCGCCGTGTTTATAAAGTACATCGCCAATAACAAATAGTATTTGAAAGAAGCGAATATCGATTAATAGCGGACAACAAATAAAAAAATGCTAACGAATTTGATTAATATTATGTCAGACAGTATTCTCATTCAATTAAAACAAAAGAAGGCCCTTCCCATTATTAATTTTTATAATTTAGGATTATTTAGTTAATTTAGGAAAATAATAAAACCAAACAATAAAAAATAAACTATTTTGAAAGTATGATTATATTTTTTTGAAAGTAGGTAATAACTCTATCTTATGCTAAAATCATATATAGCAACGTATATTAACAACATTTTTAATTTTATTTTTAAGCCTCTTTAACATTGAAATAAATAGTGAAAAAATAAAGAATATATACCATATAAAAAAATTAATTAAGCACTTTTTAAAAAATGGGGGGGAAAAAAACTTTAAAATATTATATGGAATACTCATGAAATGAAAACCTTTTACTAGAAAGTTATTCCATTAAAAATCATTTTCCAAATTTATGTTTTTGTAGGAGGTACCTTAAGGTAACTAATTGTATCTAATCTAAATGGAGTTATGTACAACAACTTCGTTCTAATCTCGCCATTATAAAGAAAGCTAAAATTTAGCGACATTGTCTGCTTTGAGTAGACTACATTCTTAACGGCGCTGGACTTTGTTCGCTACACCTCTCCGTTAACGAATGATGTTGTCAGTTAACACTCACTAATAAACGGATGCCTGCAAGACAAAATCAACTTCTGTCATCTTTGAAAATTTTGACAATTACTTTAAAAAGTCATGTAAGACACCCAAAGCAAATTCATCGTCATCGTTGATTTACCGTTTTCAGCGTTTGTCACGATAATTCATTATGACGTTCGCCACCGAATCAATGTTGAGTGATATTCTTGAAAAAATAACTTACAAGCACAATTTCTCTGATGGTGAATATTTTCTTTCCTCCACATAATTTCTTCTGTAGAGCCGATTTCATCGCTTATTTCTTTTAATTTAAATATTAAAGTTTGTATACAATTATTTTAAGTCTATAAGTGTTCTTATAGTTCTAAACGATATCGTAGTCAATAAAATGAAAAGTATCAGAACTATTATTGTACATGAAGTTTTGAAAAAATTTCGGGGACTGAATTGTTGAATTTACTCAGAGAAAAAATGTGTATTTATAACTACAAATTAAAACTTTATAACCAAGTATGCTATAAAAGGTACTGTTTGCTTTTTCGTTATTGGATATGTTCATCAGTTCTTTGCGTACTTTCCATCAAACGCAGCTTTATTCAAACTGTAATATTGGACAAATCTAATGCAAAAATTACTTAAAAAGTAATTTTTTTTAGGTATTTAAGTAAACTCCAAAGGTTAAGATTCAACGTCTACAAGCAATTTAATGTTGTCCTGATTGTTGTTTCTGTAATAAAGATAATGCTCCGATACTAAAAATGTATTTGGTTGTTATACGTAAATAATGAAATACATGTAGAATTCCAAAAGTTTTATTATTTAGACGATTCGTTACAAGAAATAGAAGTTATAATCTGATAGAATAATTTTCTAAACAAGGATATGTTATGTGTAGTCGGTACTTCTGTATGAGTTTGAGGCAAAGGCACTAGAAATTGCAAGTTTAAATAGGTTAGAGGCTTTCGAAAACCAGTGGTATTGTCGAATATTAAACATTCCAATCGCTGATCGATTCATTAACGTAGAAGCTTGAAAGAGATTACGTAAAGAAGACAAAATCCTGACAATCATAAAAAGGTGTACAAGAGCGTATCTTGGTTACATTATTAGAGGCGTTAAAAGATTAAAGAAATAAAAATTAAAACGCAAAAACTAGACTTTACTTAATAAACTTAAATAGAAAAAAGTAACAAATTCAAATTTGAAAAAGTAATTTTCGTACAAAATATGAAATGCTTCCTAATAAATTGATGAATTGTACATTAAGTACAATTATTAAGATCTAACAAGGATCATCCTATTTAAACTTAACCAAATCGACGACATATGATATGGAAAACAAACAACAATCGTAGCGAACTTTGAATATTTTGCAGAGAGGAATGAATTTTGGTGGAATTTTGTACAGTATAGTTTACAAGTAAAAACACATTAACTACGGAAGGAAGGCAACAAAATTTTATTGAACTTGATGTCGACAAATCTATTTTACACTAAAAGTAAAACAACCTATAACTACATTTGCCGCAATAAAATTTTCTGGAATCGAAACACGACAGAGTGGTTCAATATTTTAAACTGTAGTTTCTTTACCAGTTGCAGGGGGTGTTGTGGAGAATGAGTGTTGATGCTTGAATTGACGTCGAATATTGTTACTGGGATTAGTAACATCTAAGAGGCTTAATTGAGGTTGGGATCGAGAACGCGATTTGGCCGACAATGGAGGTGAAGGAGCTTTGCGTAGTTTTGTGGGCTTAATAGGACGTTTTGGGGGCAGTGGTGGTGGTGGCAGTGGCGGTGATATAGAGGAACGACAATTAACCGAAGTATCACTACTGCGACGTGAATCAAAGAACGAGGTATTGCTGTAAATAACCTCTTCCTCTATGGTGGCATAAATTTCTTCGGTTGTTTCGTAAAACGAGGAAGCATTTACAGTTTGGGAATTGTACTGTTGACGTTGCAACGAAGATGTCGATGAATCTATTGAAAAAGAGGAAGTGGAAGAGCTTTGGCCAAGTGTATTGGTCGTCGTATTTTGGTAATTGTTGGAACTACTTTGGACTGTTATACCAGCTATGGATGGGAATGTAAAGCCAGTATAAGAAGGTGTAGATGGCTGTATTGTACGTGGTTGTGAGATAAGGTCTTCTCTAGAGTTACTACCTTGACTGGGCTCTTCAGCATTAGCAAAATTGGAAGAGGAGAAAACATAACTAGCAGTAGAAGCAGAGCCTGCGTGCCGTTCAATGGGTGCTTGATCTAATTGTTGTTGACGCAGTTGTTTCTGTGGCGGTTCATTGGCTTCACTCACCAATATACGCTGTTGATGCAGATGCAATGCTGGCGTCTGATGCTGAACATGATGATGATGTTGTTGTGGCGTTGATATGATTACCTGTCCAGACGTTGAGGCCTGTGTGAGAACTGATTGAGGCAGCAACACATAACCACCACCTAAAGTGAAGACAGGCTGACCGGCTGGTATTACATGAGCAGCACTCGGTTGCTGAGGCTGCGGCAGGCTGGTATATTGCACCGGCAGAATTTGAGCAGTGGGAAATATTTGCGTTGGTGACAGAGGATCATGGTGTGGGGTTATGGTTGATGCTGATGTTGACACTTTTGGTGATGTCATCAATTCCAAACGTTGCTTTTCCGCAGCATGGGAAGACATAGAAGTTTGGTTAGTAGTTAAAATATTAGAGGAATCACTGTCGTAAGCGGAACTACTTTGGTCGCTAGCTATGGTTGTTGTGTCTTTTTTCAAAGGATCAGGATAGGGAACTGTTATTGTTTGGGTAGTTGGACAAGGTTCTATGTTTAAAGCATTTGCGTTATTATTATTAGGATTTACCAAATATCTATAACTCATACTGCTGTTACCAGGAACTGGCGGCGCTTGTTCAGGTGGTACTCCTAGTTCGGGTATTTGTGATTTACTGCCGGTTCTGCGTAATTGATTGCGCAGTTCATTCTCTTGCAACAATATGGTGCGATGTTCTTCCTCGGATACTAAAATGTTGTCGGGTGAGTTTTCGTGTATAAAGTCCGAGGGTCGTCTTTGCGAAGGCGGTACTTCATCTATAGAGGGAGCCGCCAATAAAGGCGGCATAGGAGGCAATGGCGGCAAAACTTCCATATAGTGAGGCTCCTCATGACTAGAAGATATTAAGGAAGGTTGCAATTTAGGCGGTAGCTTTGGCATAGTAGCGAAGTTAATGGGCGGAGGTGGCGGACTATCTTTCGGTCTGGAAGGACTGCGTGGCATATTTACCCTGACTGGCAGTTTTGGACTCGGTGTAGCGCATAAACCTGGAGTTGTGGGTCTTGATACTTCGTGAATTTCATTTGTACGCGCATCATGTTCAAATACTGTAAAATCACCATGACCCACATCAGCATTTTGAAATGATTCTAAAGCATAATTTTTCATCAAATCTGCTTTTTTAACTTTAGGTTTAGGCAAAATAGGCGGCGGTTTCTTGGGACGGCTTGCTAAATTTTCAGTCGATTTCGATTGTTGACTTCTAACCGTACCCGGGGTACTGCGTCCACTCTCTGTTCTTTCCGATTGCAGCAAATCTTCGTTGGACTTCCAACCAGACCTTGAACCAAAGAAATAATTTAAATCTTTAGGAGAACGTGGTGATTTTGATATGGCTTTAGCTATCTCAGTGTATTCATCGTCAGCACGATTTTTATCTAAAAATGCATCACGGAAGGGATTTTCACGTTCTATTTCAACAGGCAATTTAACACATTCTATAGGCGGTGGAGGTGGACTACGATAACCACTGTTTGGTATACGATGAGGAGAAGGCTCTCTTGGTGCAGCTTGCTGTAAAACAGGTGAATCAATTTCTTTAATTCGAGCTACAGTAGGTACCAAAGGTGGCAACTTGTCAGGACGCTTTTTTTCCAATGAAGAATTATTGGATGAGGAGGGACTAGCCGATCTTAAGATACCTTTGCGAGGCAAACGAGCTCTAGAAGGATTATTATATTCTTGTTCCGAGTCATAATAACGAGAGATGTAGGCATCCGGAGTGCGAGAACGTTCATAATCTGATTTAGAACGTTCATCACCACTTAAATCAAAACTAACCGATTTGCGGTGATGGCCGCCATATAAAGACGATGACAGATCAGGAGTGCTTCGACCAGAAGCAGTCTGAAATTTAAGCTTCTGTGTTTCGCTTTCAGAATCGCTGGTATAACGTGTAGATGGACGGGGTTTTTCAAAATAATCTGAATCCGTATCAGCATGTTCTGTTAACGTATCAGTTGGCGATGCCTGCTGTTCGTCCTCTTCTTCATTATCGTTATCAGTATCTTCGGCATCGTCTTTATTTTCATTTTCGTCACCATCGTCTTCGTCGTCCTCATCATCTATTATATAAACCGGTTCTACTTTAACTGCTTCTTTTTCAATACTTTGATTATCGACCATTTGCTTGTATTCAAAACCTGGATCATTTTTTACTCCATCTGGCCCAGTCATTATCTGTTTTTATTCAATCCAATTTGATTATTTTGTTGTAGTTTTTAGTTAAAATTTGTTAATTTCGTGAATTGTAAGTAAATAATAAAAAAACAAACAAAATGGTGTAGAAAATAAATCAATTTTTTGTTTAGTTTAAGTGAATATTGGTAATTAAAAAAAATTGCGGGTGTAAGGACAAGAGACACTTTTGTAAATAATTTCTTTGTGGACAATTGATGTGATAAATGATCGAATGTGAATTGTGGTGTGATCGTAAGGAATAGTGATTATTTGATTGATGGACTGACGCTCATTTCAAGTTGGCGTTGATAATATTTTAATCGGAATTAATTGATTGATGATTTTGGGAAGTGAAAAAGAGATAGACAGGAAGTGAGTAAACAAAAAAAGCTTACAATTATAACGTTGATCGATTAAACCCTGTAATATTATAGATGCTAATTGGCATACTTAACGATGATGATAAAAAACGAAAGGTGACCCATAAACGAGAAATAAACATTAAAAATTAACACACTAGTGTATTAGCTTTAAAACACTAGTTTACAAAATTCTTACACAGAGACTGAAACACATCTATGTGAATTTGATAACGATTAATGTAGACAGATTTTTGTAAACCAGTGTAAATCAAAAAACAATAAACATGTAAAAACATTAACTTAAAAAGACATATTTAATTGCAAAAGCATAGAAGATTTATAAAAAGCTTCTAATAAACGAATTGATTATAGAATAAAGTGTAAGAAGCTCAAATTATATTTAAGTTCGATTTGATAAGCATAACCCTTACCGATATCGTTCTTAAGTTTCCTTTCTAAATTTATTTTAATGAAATTTGGTAGTAATCATATGTTAAGTTATTTGAATTTTGTTTAAATTCGTTTTAAATTTCAATTATAAACTTTCAGTCATCAAAGGACTTTCAAAGCTCTTTGCAATAAATTCGATTTTAATAAATAATTCTAAAGATAATTCTTTCTTTCGTTTTTCTTTCTTTCTTTCTAGCTACAGACCACATACAGATTTGTATCCAAGAAATATAAATAATATTATAACAGATATAAAAAATGTTGAAACTAACTATGGTTTTAATTAAATCACATTGCAATATAATTTTATTACAAATTTTTTATATGTCCGCAGTTCCGCGGGCATATACATATGTATATAAAAAAGGAGGCGATTTTGGGCTTACGTATATTGCCGCATCACTCTCAAACGCGCTGACCGCTTTCAACTAAGCTCATACACAAAGTAGGTAGATATTGGCTTGTGTTTGGTTGAAATCGAAAATCAGTAAGACCAAAATCGCCTTTTTATATATACAAATAAGTTGTCCTATGTGAATAATTTAATTACTCGGAACCATTCAACCGATTTACAAACTAATAGATGCGTTGAAAAGGTCTACTTTTATCTTTTTTTGTTTATTTGTCGATATCTTCAAAACGGTAGCAGTAAGAGTCTTAAAATTGAGTCTAAATATATAGTATAAAGAACTTCTTGGACCAAATACATCATCAGTTGATAACTGGGCCAGCTTAGATAAGTGCGCGTGACACATTTTATTCATACTAAATATTTAATTCTGCATATGTGGAAAACGATAACTTAAATATGCACTAGCAGTAGTAGGTTTATTAAATAAAAATGGGTAAAGAGCTAATCTGCTTTTAAAGCAGATTGTGAGATGGCATCATTATAGGAGGTAATTTCTTTAAAAAAGGCAAAGAATGCACTGTTACCTTCCAATGTTTTGTCACGTTAAGCGATTTAAAATGATTTTATTTGGTAGAGCCCGGCAACATCGATCTATTCCGTCATATAAAAAGTATTCAAGGTTTTGATTCCTATATATAGTATATCGGGTAATACTAATGCAATTGTGTCAACGAACATTTGTCTCAAAAGTGACGTTTCAGGTAACATTTTTGTAGTGTGCAGTAAAATGAATGAAGTGAGTGAATGTCAAACTCAGGAGTGATTTGCTGAATTCCGTTTCGATTTCAGAAAATTCTCTATTATAAGCTAATATAATCTGACGAAGGGATCGATTCCGATCTCTATATTGTTTACAACCTAACCATTTGAACGAAGTAGTGCGACCAGAATGACAGAATGATATTGTGTTTATCACGACAATGCCCGGAAAAAATTTTAATTCTACCACCTTATAGTGCAGACCTTGCACAATCTTATAAAAAATTTATTATTATTTATTTATTTTTTAAATATCGCTGTGGTTTTAACAAGACTACACAACACGCCACACTGGTGTTTTGGTAGCAAATATGCAATTTTTTGACAATTACTTTTTAAAACTCCAATGATGCTGTTCGATATAGAAGTGTTTGACTAAAAAGATCTATAATTTGTTTAAGCAAAAAGTAATATTTTATTTCAGGAAAAAAGTATTAAAGTCACGTAAATATTGCTAAACCAAAATTAATGAAAATTTTCATGCAATTCAGTAGCAAATTCGAGTAAGATTTTTTTCACTTATAATATTTTAGTGCTTCTTTTATTAAAATATAACACGTTCTTATTAATTAAAAAACTAAAAAAAAAACTTTTAGAATACATATACAGTTTAGTGGATATGAACGATTTAAAATGGCTTTATAAAATTCAGCAGCGTTTGCAGTGTCTTACCAACTTTCACCGATCATTGAACAAACTTATAAACGTGGAAACCAGAAGGGGTGATACATTGGCAAACATATGTTTGCAAACCTCTTGTATATATGCGTTTGGTTTGCAAACAAATGTTTGAATCGGTGATAGACTGTGTCAAACCAGACAATAAAATTTCACTTTTAATTGGTTTTAAAGACGGCGGAAGTGATTTGCCGCCGGGTAAAATATGCATTTGTAAGCAGTTTTCAATGAACAGATTTTTTTAATTTTTAAGAAAAATATAAAGTAATGCTAGTAAAAAAGCTATGTATGTCGTCTTTGCATTGACCAAAAAACTATAACATTTCGTTCCAAATATTTTTTTAATAAGTTTTTTAAAACTTTATTCAGTTCATAATTTTGGTGCATTTCTATCTGTCCATACATTTGTTATGTGGAAATTCTGTTAATAATTTCATTGGGAGTACTTTTGCTTTTCTACCCGTCGATACTATTGGAAACAGGCCATAAAATAAATGGTCCATGGATAACTTACTTTTCCTTGAAACATCGCAAACAGCCAATCGCATACATAACTTACGTTTCCTTGAATGCGATTGGCTATTTGTGATGTTCGCAAACAAATGTTTGCCAATGTATCACCCTTTTTAATAGAAAAAAGTTTATTCAACAATCTAATAAGGGTGATAGACTGGCAAACATTTGTTTGCAAACATCGCAAATAGCCAATCGCATACATGGATAACTTACTTTTCCTTGAATGCGATTGGCTATTTCGATGTTTGCAAACAAATTTTTGCCAATGTATCACCCACTTAATATCCTTTGAATATACCTCAGTCAAATAATTATATGAGCAAACTTTCCTTTATCTGTGTTTTATTTTCTACTAACGGAACAGTAATAGTTTTTGGTATGGAAATTCTTTTTCGACTACTTTATCTTTTGTTGTTGTTTGTACCGTTATTTTAAATAATGCAAGTCGCAAGTTATATAAAAGAACTTAGCAGTGTTGGCAAAAACAAGATGATCGAAGCAGACTGCAATTATAGTATTTCGTTTAAGCCGGCATTATGAGAAATACGGCCAGAATAAAAAGACAGGCAAAAAGATACAATTCTCTTTTTGCATGACAACGCTCAGTGTCATGTCGCAAAAGTTGACAAGCAATTGTTAGAAACAGTAAAATGCTACAGCCGCCATATTCTTCAAATAGCCAATGTTCCTTCTGACTATTGGCTATTTCAACGGATACAATATCTTTTGGCATGCCACCGAATCACTTCTTTTGGAGAAATATAAATTCGCCTTCAAGTGGATCGCCTCAAAAGACAAGAAGTGTTTCTAAGACATGACTCGGACATTGGCTCAAAAGTGGGGAAAATATGTGATTTGATAAATATTTATTTTAATAAATTTGTTAATTCATTATCTTTTTCGAGCTAAAAAAAAAAACGGACCGAATTAATTTTTACTCCCAATACGCAAAGTATAGTTATTTTTGTTGTAAATAAACAAAAAAAAACCCAGGTGGGTTTAATTGGGTTACCTAGTGGGTTGCCAACCCTGGAGCTTAGTGATGGTCTCCACAAAAATTGAAGGGATATAAGACACCCAAATGAATAAACATGCCATAAACTTTCATGGTGGAAAATGCCTTTTGATATGAGCGTCATTTTCATCAAAAGGCATGGGCACTATATGCTTTGTGCCAGGCGAAATGAGTGCAGAAGTCTACATAAATTTGTTAGAAAATGTACTTCTAGATTTTTCTGGTGATTTGCATGGTGATAAATGGATTTTCCAGCCAGATAATGAATGCACCGATCCACGTGATGACGAACATAGAGGCAATTTTTAACTCTCGACAAATTAAGTTGCTAGAGGGGCCTGCCTTAAACCTATACCCCAATTCCATCGATGATCCATGAGAAATAAAATAAAATATATGTTTCTTATAAGCAATTTGAAAAACTTATGGAGCTGAGAAATATCAGTTTGGCTGAATGAGACAGGTTTAATTAGTGTGTCCTGAATAAACTGGTGGAAATGTGTTCAATTGTTGAAGATACAGAAGGGTGACACAATTCCTTAGTATTATATGTATATAAAATTTTTACTTCACAATTAAAAGAATATTTAAGCACATACACTCAGTTCTCGATTTATGCGATTAATTAGTTCCACGAAAATCCGCAAAATCGATATACTAACTCTATATAAAAACTACAGATTCGTTCTTGAATTTGAAAAAAAACGAATAATTTTAAATCAAAGCATTAAAAGTCAAGCCAAATCGCTTAAAAAAATCAACAAAAATTATTTTTCATTTACGAAAACAATAAAAAATAGCCAATAAAGTTTATAATAATTTTTTAGTAAAGAGAAGAAAGATAAAAATTATTTTTTTATCTATTTTCTATATCAAATTATTAAACATGTACGTGTCTACACCGTTTTTCAATTGGTTGACTTGTGACTTTGATCACTAGAGGAAAATAGATCGTTAAGACGACGCTGAAGGTCTGCTCGTTCCCTATCTGGATCAACATTGAAAATTTCGTTCTAAAAAGCATTAACTTTGTTAGGAATTTCACAAATTTTCTTTTGAAGTAACAGGTTCAACCATGTCTTCACAATCCTCAATCAATCTCTAGTTTAATTAATAATATCGTCATCGGATGAAAGCACTTCTATAGGGTGGGCAATTTTAAAGTTTAAATTTAAAAATGTAATAACACAAAAACGGTTGAAAATTTTGCCAAATTTGTTTGTTGTGAAGTACAATTGTTCGGGTTAATATTGAAATATTACTTCATTTATATGGCTGCCGCGGCTGGCCTCACAGTACCCCATTTGATCGCACCAATTTTCGAGAACTTTTTCGAATGTATGGGATCGTGTCTCGGCAATAGCATCACGAATGTTAGCCTTCAAATGGTCAATTGTCTCTGGTTTGTCGGCATAACACTTGTCTATAACGGCATTCACAGAAAATAGTCCAACGGTGTCAAATAGTAGCATCTTAGCGGCCAACTGACATCATGATTTCGGCTAATTAGAAGGCCATCAAACGTTTGACGTAATAAATCGATTGTGGCATGAGATATGTGGCAAGTTGCACCATCCAGTTGAAAGCAAACATCGTTCACATCAATACCATGTAGAGCGGGCACAATAAAATCGGTTATCATGGTGCGATAATTGTCTTGATTGACCGTAATGGTTGCGGTATATTAAATATGATATATGGGTCAAAGAAGCCTCCGCTCTAAGCGTTCACTCGTAATGGGTGCATTGGATTCTGTAAGACCACGTTTGGGTTTTCTGAGCCTCAAATACGGCAATTTTGCTTATTAACGTACCCACCAAGATGTTAATGAGCTTCGTCAGAAAAGATGAGTTTAAATGATGATAAATTTCCAATAAATCCCAACGTTGCACAAGCGTAGATCGCTTCATTTCATTCAGTGGAGATAATATACTGAATTTTATGACAAAATACAATAACGTAAGTATTGCCTGATTAGAAACAACCGCTGGATTAAATTTAAACTTTTCAATTGCCCACCCTATATAAGTAGTTCTGCTTAATCATTATGGTTTAGAGCATAAAATCCCTCGCCTCAAATATAGCTTGCCAGGGTTTCCATTTCATCTGATAATATATTTATATATTTCCTCACCAGTTCTGCTACCAATGTTTAAATATTTTGGTTTGCTTGTTGCTTGGTGGGCGTGGCCGTTTTAAATGAAACTTGACGTTCATCTTTTGTTTATGCCGGAAAGCATACCAAAATTTAATACTTTTGCTTGGACAGGAAACATTTTATGTTAAAAAGTAGATTTGGATTGTAGGGGCGTGGCCAAATTTGACAAAATTTTGCATGCATCTTATGTCTTAAAATTGTACTCGAGAAAAGTTGATTTGGGTTGTATGGGCGAGGCCAATTTTGATGAAATACCATAAAAAGTTCAGTGCCAATCTAGCACCACTCCTTATATTTTTTGCACAACCAAGTGTGATTCCATGCCACCGTGCGCCATATAAGTGTGACAACAATCGATTTTGTAAAGAATAAATTTTGAATATCTCCACTGCTATCATGTGACTTTATACTTATTCTGCCACTAAGGTTAACACTGCATTTTTGTAGCTTTAACCCTCAATAGGCACAAGCTAAAAACACGTGTTTTTTCAATTGTATTATTTTAGAATAAAACAAATTTGAACACAAAAATTACTTATTATATAGCAAATCTGTAGAGGCTTAAATGTTGACTATTACACTTAAGGCAAAATGAAAAAATTTAAGGCTACTAAAAAGCGGTCTTAGAGAGTTAATATAAATTCAAAATCAAATTCAAATCTGATACCTTTTTATAGCCATTCTGTATGCTGTTCTTATTATTATTGGCAAATTATATTTTATTTAGAATAAAATAAGAATATTAAGTCGTCATTTTTATGTAGTAATTTTTTTAATGATTTTCACAAAATTTTATTCGCTACTTAAGTTTATTTTTTTTTTATTAAATTTTCCTAGCTGCACATTTATTATTGCAACACAAATTTTGTAAGCTGTTTTTAATTCAACAGTCAAAGCTAATGCATAAAAACATAAATGTAATTATTTAAAAAGAAGATCTCAATTTGAAATCTATTGAATCTTGAAAGCAAATGTTATGACAAAGTTATATCCCATCATTTCTATGAAAATGCAAAAAAACGGTTAATAATTAATTTAAAAAAATAAATATATTTCGAAACACTTCGTACATAAAAAGAAATAAATTTAATAAAATATTTTTTATATTAAATTATGCATATAAAATTTTAAAGAATTTTTTTGTATTCATTTATTTAATTATGTTTTATTTTTTAGTTTAAATTAAGAGTTTCTGAATCATTTCAATCGTAATGACAATCACATAAAATATACATAAATAACAATTAAAACAAATGTTTTTCTTTAATTTTTCTTCATAATATTTAATTCATAAAATTACATTTTGCATTTTGAATCTTAAATTCGAATAATTTATTTTCGACATTTTGTTATAAAATTATTATTAAACTTAACTACAGATATTGATCTTTAAATGTTGTACTTGTAAACGAAAACTTCTTCAAATTTATAAAAAAAATTTAAACTTTTTGTAAATATGAAAATTATTCTAATTATTTTTTTAATTTATTAATTTATTTTTTGTATTATAATTTTTAATGAAATTTAACTTACAATATAACAGTAGAAGACATTTATATATATTTTTATTTTGTTTTTTAAGTTTTGGCAATAACAACAATTTTACAAATATTTAAAAATATTGGACCTTTTCTGATATATGTATGTTATATACGAGTATATGCCATATATAGTAGTACTTTATGTGTAAATTTTCCATTTTAAATAGGGACTTGAAGTATTTTCACTTTTGCTGTAAAATTTGAAGAGTGGCTTTTTACTTTTTTTATTTATAAAATTAATTATTTACTTAACTATTTAGTTTGTTACTCAAAGTAGTAACCTTAGGAAACCATTCAGATTTAAAATAATATTAGTTTATTTCTTAATAATAATAATTTTTAGTGGTAGTTTTTGTTTGTAATCAAGGACCCATAGTTTTTTTTCTGTGTATTTTGTGTTATTATTTAAATCATTTCAAATATCAACATTTAATTTTAAATATTTAACCTACACACTAAAAAAAGTAGTTTATATTACAGCTCTTACATCTAAAAAAAGTATTTTTTACTTAAATTTTTTTTAAATAGTGAATGTACATTAAAAAGCAAAAAAAGAGAAAATTTATTCCCTACAACTGCCATAAAGATAGAATTTTCCGTCCAACAGTATCATCGGTAAATATGTTTTTTTTACGCTTTTCGAGAAAGTATGGCATTTGCAAAAATTTCAGCGGATGGATGTGATTTCTGCTCTGTGGCTTTATATTTATTATTTATATTTAGAAGAAACCGGTATTAGTATTTGTAATGAAAATGGAGTAGAGCTATAGAAATAAATAGAACTGTCAAGTATGAGTAACACTGCTGTTAGATTTTAAAATATATGCGAATCTTCGATTTTGGGAAAATTTGGTCCATAGTGAAGTATTTTGTATAAATACAATTGAATAACTTGTCAATACAATTATTATTATCATTATTCAGACCGGACACAGTTACAGGACATTACGATCCATGGGATCTATTCATCGGTATAAAAGATCAGATCGAACTCACTCCAAACTAAGCTCTTATTATGCCATATAATCGGCCTAACACTTCAACCTTGAATGAAAATGATTTTCAGACCACTCTGCGTAGAATAGATAGACTCCACGACGTGTTCCGGCTATCACTAGGGATACAAAATCGTTCATAAAAACATCGATGTTTTTTATTGTAAAAACATAGTTAATATAACCAATACATCGATGTTTTAATTTTCTATAATTTTATAACTAAATAAGAAACCAAAAGCAGTGCAACGTCGAAAAATTTTATCGCCATAAATAACAACCTTCCGGTGGCGAACACCGTAGTAATAACTTATTTTAATTTTTCCCTATGAAAATCTACTTTTTATACAGTACACTATGGGGCAAGATTACGCCATTTTTCGAATCAATTAGGTTTAAGATATTGGTGTCTTTAAAAAGATCGTGTCTTGGTATTATGAATCAATCAAAAAACTTTCGTTTTTATTAAAAAATATAAAGAAAAAGATAAAATAAGATTAAAAAAATTATTTTATTTTGCAAAATCATTAAGCTAATGCAAATAATTATAAATATTTCGAAGGTTACTCGCTATCACTTTGTGCTTCCATCAATATCTTCGTCATTGCTTACGCTGAAATCCACCTTATAAGATGATGAAAGTAACAGACATTTTGCTTCCTTAGGCACAACAATTTGTTTTTCCTCAGGAGTCTTGTGAGTTGCCGTGACCAACGGGTCTAACTTTTTAAAATAATTTATTAACAGCTGTTTGCACTTCCTCAGACAAAGAGCGAACGTTTCTACATATACTTGCATATATTTTTTTTTAGGTGGACATTCACCCTGGCTATTTTTACTGATATTTTGTACTAACTAAAAAATACTCTGGAAATACATTCATCATTGTAATTACGACCACCAGGTTTTGGCTGATTTATATGTAGTCTAAGAGCTGCTTTAAATCAATCATGATCTTGTCATGGGACTTTTCTTCCCGATCAACTCACACCTATTCTTACACTTTTGCTTTAGGCGTCAAAGAGACAGCGACAAATGCACAAGTATGGTAAATGTACACAAATTTCTTTAAGGCACAGTCAAATAATTTAAAAAGGATTCTTTCACTTTTGCTTTTAGTTGTCACTGAAACCACAGAATAACACTGAACAGCGACAAGTGCACATGTGCAGTGGAGTATGTTGAATTTTTTTTTATTTTTATTTTTAAACATCAACTTTACTTTCTCTGAGAGAGTAATTTTCATGTTCTCACCAACACAACTACATTTTGATTTTGCACAACACTCAGGCGTGCCCGTATTTGCCGCTTTTTTGCCTTAAAATTATCAAAATATCGATTTGCCGATTTTCGCTCCAAAAATGCCGATTTTTCGAGGAAATCAAAAAACACGACAACTTTATTTGTTTAAGCAAAATTTAAACTTTTTGAGAATACTGAAATTCTTGTTACATATATAACCAAATTTTTTTAACTCAACGCATAATCGGACAAAGTAAAGTATTAATACTTGAAATACAATAAGCGGCCAATTAGTAACAATTTTTATATTCTTTGTAATCTAGAACAGACAGAAAGCCTCTTAGAATTGATTTTGATGAATTCCGTCATAGTTCCGGTTCTATGCAGTTCATTATTTCTAATAAAGTCACTTTAAGCCAGCGTTGGCAACCAACTGGGTTATTAGGTATTATATTTTAAAAAAATCCGCGTGGGATTTTACGTTTTTTGCACAATCAATAAAAAAAAAATTTTAAGGTTTTTCACGATATACAAAAAAGTAAATATAATTTATGTATTAGGTGTACAAACTAATTAATTCTTTAGCTCCAAAAGTAATTTGTTTTTAAGTTAATGAATTAACAAGTAAATCAAAATATTGTCCATCATTGCTGACAACATTTCAGGTAATTTTCGAATCTCTTTTCGAAAAAACATCTCATCTATTAATGCGATCCAATTTTGAAACCAATTTTCGATTTCTTCGAAAGAAGTGATGCGGTGACCTGCCAAATCATACTGTATCCGTGGAAACAGGAGAATAGGGCGGATGCGTTAAGATATCGCATTTGATAATTTCTAAAATTTTTTTCGCAACTTCTGCGACGTGAAGCCGTGCGTTGTCACAGAAGATAATAATATTATCATGCTTGTCCTTTGGCCATTTTTCTCATAATTCACTGCACAAACAAAGTAATTGCAGTATGTACCGTGGTTTTAGTAGCTCGTAGTATATAACGCCGCATTGGTCTTACCAAGAGTGGAAAATAATAAAACACTGTAATAGTACTACTAACAAATAAAAAAATATTGTAGAATTGCACGAAATTTAAAGCATTAATAAACCCCAATAAAGCAATGTAGGCTGGGTTTAAAAAACAGGTTTTATCCTGCTTAAAGCTGTCAACTTTTTGATGGACTCCGCTAGACAATTCATTCAAAAAAATTTCAATTACATATTCTAAAGGGTCCGCCAAATAATTTTAATTTCTTTTTTTTTTTTTAAATGCTATTAAAAAAAACTAATGAATATTTTCTCAATTTTATTTATTTTTTTTTTCTTGAAAGTACAATCCTTCCGGTTAATAATGGAAAAAAATTTCATTCAAATGTCTGTCTCGGCTGGCCATGCAGTAGCCAACACGATCGGTCCAATTTTTAAGCACATTATTGATTGTGTGCAGTTGTATTTCACCAATGGCTTCATGAATATTGTCCTTTAAAGCGTCAATTGTCTCTGGCTTGATGGCGTAACACTTATCTTTGACGGCACCCCATAAATAATAGTCCAACGGTACCAAATCGCAGTTTCGAGGTGGCCAAACGACATGAGCTCTGCGGCTGATAATGCGATCTTCAAAAACTGGGCGCAAAACATCGAGTGTAGCTTCGGCTGTGTGGCACGTAGCGCCGTCCTGTTGAAACCAAATTCAATTTTTGTGAACAAAAATACGTTCAACATGGCCCGATAACGATCGCCATTGACTGTAACGGCTACTCCTTGCTCATTTTCGAAGAAAAATGGCCCAATTATGCCTCCGCACAAAACAGTGACTCGTCTTGGGTGTATCGGCTTTTCAATGTATGCGTGCGGGTTTTCTGTGCCCAAATGCGACAATTTTGCTTGTTTACATACCCGTCAAGATCAAAATGAGCTTCATCTGAAAAGATGATTTTTTTTTTGGCAAAATCGGCATCATCTGTAAGTCGATCGATCAAAGTAATGTCGGAATATTTCCCAGCGTTGTTCAAGCGCATACACAACCATATTCGTTCAGCGGAAGGATAAAACTCATTATCTGTTAAATCAGACATGAGCTAAGTGTTACCATTCACGAAATAAGCACTAGTTGAAAAAAAAACGTTAGATGGCGGACCCGATATATTTTTGAGTTCAATGTGGGTATTTCTTAAAGTTTTGAATAGTTACGGATCAGCGAAAGCATTGTGAAACCTGACGTGTGTTTGAGACCGTTATTTTCATAGATTTCGCTGTTGTTGGCTATTCCCGATTTCCCTGCACTTTGCTTTACATTTTTTTAATGTTTATTTTATTTATTTATTTTTATACTATTTTATGAGTACATGTTATAAACATTGTTGCATTGTTCTGTTTTGTTAGATTTTGTTAATAAAAATATCATTATCGTATTTAAAATGGGAAATTTAAATTTGCCGTTTTTTTGCTGATTATTTTAAATCGAAGTGACAAAAATGCCGATTTTACTTTTTAAATATGCCGATTTTTAATGAAAATTATTGGTCACTTCTGAGAACACTGCTTTAAACACTTTTTGAATTCTTTTTTAATTATCTTCTACCAATTGCTTGAGAAATACACAGATATTCCTCGAGGCTACTTAAGCGAAATATATATATCAATTAAAACGTCTGTTTCTCTTTATTTTCAAATCAGTTGAGAAACTTCAAATTGGAGAATTTTCGCTTATAAGTTCATGAACATACGAAAAACCGGTTTTTTATCCGTCTCCCAAGATTTCAGAGTTGTTTCAAAAATATCAAACACAAATTCTTGTTGTACTCGATAGTGCCTATTAGAAAAATAATATCACATCTTAGGGGTCTATTTGGCGCTCTGTGTTATTTACTTGCATAAAACAAAACGAACAAACAAAAATTAATTAACCAGCTTTGAAATTTCAAAAAGAGTGTTCTGGAGGGTAGCGTTGGGCAGAACGAAATTACTATATCTGGAAGCTAAAGAGCTTGGATGAAATAACTCATGTAAAAAAACGCTTGCGAACCCTTGCCGGAGAAAGATGCAAGTGCTGAAAAATAAAATTTTGATTTTTTGACAAGAAAAAATTAGTTTTTTTAGTGGTCCTACGTCGTATTATTTTAAATCTTAGTTTAAATTAGCGCAAGTACAACGACATGTATATATGTATAAGATGTATGTCTAAACGTTCATATTTTGTAACCGTTCCAAGTTGGTGGAATAAAAACTTAATTTTATATATACATATACATACATATATATATATATATATATATATATATATATATATATATATATATATATATATATATATATAATATATAATATAATATATATATAATAGCTTACACTTTTCTTATATATATATATATATATATATATATATATATATATATATATATATATATATATTTATATATATATATATATATATATATATATATATATATATATATATATATATATATTTAATTTGAAGTTTGTACTTTGAGGTCGCGCCCTTCGTCAAACACGAAATAATTAAAAAAAAAAATTAAATGTAGTTCAACTAAGAAAAGTGTAAGCTATTAAACGCCATAATTTTTCCTCAATTCGTATTTTTAAAAATTGATTTATTTCCAAAAATTAGTTCGTGCTGCCACAAATTGCAGTGTTTTAAAGGCAATTTTTTATTGAAAAATTGAGACATTACTTGTTAAAATCAGTTTATATCTGAATAAAAAATGAATTAAAATTAAAAAGTTCTAGTAATGCAACTCATCAAAAATCATATGATTTTTACCAAAATGTAAACTTTTTTTTGGGAAAATAATACTTTTTCAAAACGATGGAAAAAATTAACTGTGAGAAAAGCTGAATACCTCCGTCAATTTTCGGTCGATATTTAAAACGTAGGACTTATTTTATTCATAACTAAACACAGTTTCTTAATTATATCACAAATACAATAGTAGGGTTGCTGTTTAAATTAATCATTAAAAACGCATCTAAACTTTAAAAATGTGGAAAAAATTGGATGAAAAGTGTGTGTTGTATTAGTGAGTCCTAACGGACAATATCATTGAGAGTTGTTAGTGTTTTATTCCTTAACAGGTAAGCAGACTAAATTGTGCATCGTTAAGCATGCAGTCGACTCATAAAAGATAATGTCGCCAAATTTCAGCATGTAGTCTGCTCATAGCTTTCCGAATGTTAATCCTTCGGATTTTTATATGTGGGTCGTTGTAAAAGTAAAACCCTCATAACACAATCCAGTCCTTATAAAAGACTATTACCGCACTAACTGAAAATATTATTATGAATTGAACGGTTAATTCCGGCATGCAAATTAAAAGAATCAATTGCAAATTAAATTAAAGAATTAAAGCTGTTATTGCTGCAAAAGGACTATTTTATAGAATAATTTTGCATTTTAAGCAACAATTTCTTAACATCGATGTTTATTTTGTTTTCTAAAGATCGATACATCGTTTGCACACCTAGGTATCACCGCATAAGTGATAATGGGCCGAATAATGTCGGTATATATTCATAGCTTAATTCTCGGCGAAAGACCTCTCCTTATACCTTTCTTACTATAAGAGGAGCGCTAAAAAGGCGAAAAAGCTGCGTTAATCTAGACAACACCGATAGGCAAGTTCCAACGAAGTTTGCTATACAGAATAACACCAAGATATTCAACCTCAAAAAAAAAAAAAAATTGACGGTGGTATTCAGAAAAGAAATGTAGTCACTTTGTAAAAAGTTCAACAACATTTTTGAGTGCACCAATGTGACATCCCGTTTAGAAAAATTCTCATGAGGTCGCACAAAATGCTCTTTTATATTAGAAGTGACGTCATAACAAAGTCTTCAGCATATCCAATTACACCAACACCTCTATGAATCAGCATGGCAGTAAGCCATCGACGACTATCGTCAATAACAGTGGAGATAGGACTCCATCCTGAGGTCATCCTTTCGACACCATCACAGCAGATTCATAAGAATAAAATAATCCAAATAATAATTGACTTCCGCGCTTATTTTCGTTCTAATGTTCTAGTAATAAAGTCAAAGCTGGTATTGTCAAAGGCAACCTTGATTTCCTAGAAGGAAAAAAGAGAAACTTACCTATCAGAGAATGCTTTTTGTCAAGAAGATATACAACATTGGCCTTAGTGAACCACCCTGTCACATATTCGGAATGACTCCAGTGTTAATATAATTACTAATCATCAAAAAGTTTTTCAAATAATGTTACATAAAGGCAGGCGTTCGAAAGCGGAGAACTTGTAGTAGCTGCAAGTCTAAATCTGACATTAATTCCTTCATTTGCAGCAGATGTATTTGCAAAAGCAATCGCAAAAAAAAATTTTTTTTTTTTAGAATGTAGTGACGACAAAAAAAATACTGGATATTTTCACTTTAACCAAATAAAAATATATACTGGATCAAATTTTTCTTGTACAGCTTTATGTCAGACCCTTATAATTTTGTTTCAAAATAATGACACATGAGCTAACTGTTAAAAAGTTATGAAAAAAAGAAAAATTTTGAATCAAATGGTCCAAATCTAACAGCAGGATTAAGTTTGAGAAATAGTTAGGGTCCCTCATATTCTACAATACCCCAAGTTACTCTATTTCATTATTAATTTTACCAATTAAATATTTTATTTGCGGGTATGTGGTAAGCTAAAAACCAATACTATACTCGATGTAACGTTTTTTTTTATTTTACTTTTTAAAAATTGTATATATATATATATATATATATATATATATATATATATTTTTTTTTTTAAATAGGCATTAAAAAATATTTTAAACATAATATTTTTTAATGCCTATTTAAAAAAAACTTCTATATATATATATATATATATATATATATATATATATATATATATATATATATATAGTAGTACATATATATATATATAGTAGTTTTTTTTTTTAAATAGGCATTAAAAAATATTTTAAACATGTCTAACGTTTTATTAAACAATTAAAACCAAACAAATATAAATTTAACTTCAAGCGCGACAATAAATTTATTTAAAATAAATATTTGATAATTCAGTCTTAAATTAAATACATAAAATATATTACACATGTTTATGCTTTTATGAAGCATTGTATTTTTAGATAGAGTTGTATTTAAGCCATTAGAATTTAAATTTTCCATAACAATTAAATAAAAAACACAACCCTAAAATTATTGCATCCTTACTTTTAAGTAGTGAGTATCTAAAAATAAATAAATATACTCGGTATTAGGTACCAGTACTCAATACATTGGCAGCGCTAAAGCCAAAAGCCCTTAAGCTAAGTTCCTGAACATCTTAACAAACATTGGATTGAGAGCATATGCTATTTATTTCAAAGCAAGCAAATTTTTTACCACACGTACTTGAGGCTTGGTCAAGCAGTATAATCGAAGTCATTTAATTCGATTATGATTCAAGAAAATAAATAATGTTTTTAATGAACGGTAGCTAATTTCCGATTGAAAATACTTTGTAATGAACATTCATTAGTCATTCAAAATGATAAGAATCATTGCGATGATTAACATTATTTCTTGAAACAATAGTAAAGTTTGGTAAGCTTATAATTTATAAGTTTTAATCTCATCTTAGAATATTATCCTATTTAAATTCAAACTGTGTAGTTGTAGGGAATGTATGCATAAAATCCAAAAACTTTTTAGTCTAATTTTTAGAAACTACTAGCCCTAAGCACTATTGTTTCATACAGCAAGAATTTCTTGTAATAAGTAGGATTTAAGGCCGAATACTATATGGAATAAAACAATTTTTTCCAAAAAATTAGGATTTACATACAGTGACTTCAACACATAATCGGACACGTACGTCCTCTAAACGTCAAAAATACAATAAATATATAGATTTAGAAAATACAGAGCTTCTTCAGGGAAATCGGGTATCGTAAACAACCACGAATTCTATCAAGATAACGATTCCTTGCACACATCAGGGGTCACAAAGCTTTAGCTGATCTGTAATTGTTTCGGACTTATAGAAACACATGCGCGGAGTCTAGAACCCTATGTAATTGGACGTCATTGGGAGGAATTAACTAGTGGAGTTCATCAAAAAAATATCAATACCCCTGTTCAGCTTAATGCGACATTGTTAGCAATATCGAACTCCATAGAGTCAGAATTATATCAAAATCAATTCTAAGACGCTTACTGACTGTGCTAGATTACAAAGTATATGCAAATTAGCACCAATTGGTCGAATATTGCATATTAGTGGTTCAAACTTTGCCTTGTCCGATTCTGTGTTGAGTTTAAAAAATTGAGTTATTTTAGTTTTTGTACTGAAACTTACAGTTATTGTTGAATTAAATTCTGTTTTTCCTATTATTCATAAAGATAAATATCTGAAGTCTATAAATTTAACGTCTATAAATTTATTATATTTTTTACGTTTAGTGGACCTATCTATAAGAAAAAAAATTTGTCCGATTATGCATTGGAGTGACTGTATATAAAATACTTGTTATATATTCTTCAAGCCTATTCAAAAATATTTTTATTTGTTGTGCTAAAATATTTTGTGAAAGCTTAATACTTACTCATCATTTTATAATTTAAAAAAGTCATTAATGACAAGACAAGTATACATGGTTTCGGATCACAGCAACCTTAAGCTATTTCCAAGGCTATTTGTTGCGCTGAATTCAAATATACACTTCGTTTTTTAAGATTGGTTCTAGTTTTTAAAGATATTGAATTAAATAATTATTTGCAATTTTTGACAGCAAATACAGAAATGAAGAGTTAGACTGCTCTTCGTCGTTTGTATTGTTTAGGATCTGATTAACGCATTGGAATCATCGCTCTCGTTGCTCGTTAGTTGTCTCACTTAATTTTTCCTGCCAAAAAACTTAGATGGGAATGAAAAAAATGTATTTTAAGAGACATTTGTGACTTAATCTTGCGATAATTTTACAACCAACTATCGGATATGTGCTTGAAATTCGACTGGTTCTGTAAACAGTGAATTTTGTTTGAGTGTCATGATATTTCCACTCCTGCAACCATGATGGAGGCGATTCTGCATTTTGTTTCGATAAATCTAAATCAAGATTCATTTTTTCAGTTAATTTTGCTTTTTTCCATGTAAAAATCTCCGGTCAATGATAAACTGAAAGTTTTCATGGAACTTGCACTCATACCTGAACAAATTGAAAAAGGGCCTTTACTCGTACGGGCGGGCAACTGATTTCGACACTGATGACATTTTAGGATATTTATACTATGCTAGTTTTTGTGCATTTTTCACCCAAAAGCATTGGCATTAAAAATGGAAAGTATACTTTTTGACCAAGTAACCCCTTCTACAGTTTTGTACTACATGCGTTATATAATATTTTTGGTACCCATGATTGTGAATGTTTGCTACAGAGAAATCAAAATAATGAATCACATTTTTAATATTTTTAACGCTTTTTCTTATCATATAACATCCGCAAACATAACAAAAACATTTGAAAACGACTTTGCATTTTTCTTTTTGTATTTTCACAGGCATTTTTATTAAGAAAAATGAACTTCAAGAATAAACCTGAGCGATGACAGTGCGGTGCTACCAATATCCGAGAACTCAAAAACTAGAACCAATCTTGAGAAACGAAACCTGGATTCGGATCAGCGCCTCAAATTACTTTAAGATTTGTTCCCATTAGCTCCGATCCTAAAGCTGACCGGACGTGTGTTACTAGTTGTCAAAAAACTGTTATTTGGTATTTGTAAAATAGTCTGTCAAGTCCGAAATTGTTGGTAATGCTTGTTTTACTTCATAAAATATTCAGTCTTGCTGTATGAATTAATACTGGTTAGGTCTGGTATTATTTATTTATGCTTTTTAACGAACACAAAAGTTATAAATTAATAAAAAGAAAATTGTTATATTTGTTTTTATATTTAAATTTTTCAATTATTTTTTTTTTCCTATTCTCAATCTGTATTAAAATTTCTTTGTTTATTGTAACAATACGTATGTATGTATATTAATTTATTTGTTTATTATTAAATTACAATGCGATGTTTAATTATGTTCAAATTACGAGCGGAGTAATTATACGCTCGGTGTAATGTAACAGACCAGTGTGACTGGTGTGTATCGATGCCCCAAAGAGCCTTGCACTATCCACTATTAGTATACTTTGGCAGTCACTTATTATAACGTACATACAATACGATTTTATTTTTAATTTTTAATTAAGATATTTTTTCGTGTTTATTGATTTTCTTGTTAATCTGGCTTTATTTTTTCAAATGAAGCTAATTTTGTTATTCTTTATGCAGGGGTTGTGTATTCATGTGGGCTCTCTTAGTCCTTATCCTCTCAAATAATGTCCTAGAAGTATGGAAAAAATATTGTTGTTTTGTTGTTGTTGCTGTTGTTTTTTTTTTCTATTTTTAGCCAAATCATTTAATTAAAATTTTCTGGACCGGTTTCACATTAAATTTGGCTTTTTTTATTAAATTTGTTTTGTCAGTCTTGGTTTTCTTTTAGTAATTTTAAACAGATTTCTATTTTAAGCATCCGCTTTATTTAAGCAATTTTCTTTCCTCCATTCGTCTAAAATTTTTAGATTAAAAAATGTCATAAAATAAAAGAAGAAAGAGAAAAAAACAAAAAACCAAACAAGAAAATATTTGATTTTAATGAACCTGTGTTTGTTATTGATTATTTTGGTCTACTTTTAAGATAAAAAGGTTTAAATCTTTATTTACTGAAATAATTTTATTTATGTTTTCAACATAAAGACGACAGCAAGCAACACGGCAACAAACCGGAAATGCCGCTCAACAGCATTTGATGCCATGTTCTCGGCTTCATAAATAGTTTGAAAGCAGCAGCAGCAAATACAGCTGACAGTGAAATTCGTAGTGTAGATTAAAATTTTAAACAAAGATAATGATTGAAGTAAATTTGGTAAATTTTGTAACAACAATTCCTTCTGAAAGACATGTGTATATCAACGCTATTAAAAATAGGAGAAATAATAAATAAATACTTAGCGGCTTCAATAAACCAAAAAAATGATAAACAATTAATATTATGAACAGCTGTTTGTTATAAAGACACAGAGTTTAGTGGTGCCACATTCAGTTTTCCGCATTCACAAAATTTAATTCGCTTGTTTAAAATATGCTAATACATATTACTAAAAAAAATTAAAATAAATTGAGTCAATTTTTAAATAACCTAGCACAGTTTCAATTAAACTGTGTGTGTCACTATCATAATTAAAATAAATTGAAGGTAATAACCATGTATGTATTTTTTTTTTACTTTAACTTTTTATTTTATGTATATTTTTCGCAATAAACAATTTAGTTTTTAAGGTGATAAAATGACTACAATGACTATTACATTTTCGCAGGTAGATTTTTCACTTTTCATGCATTTTATTGCATGTAATTTTTGAAATAACCATTTACTGAGAACACAAGTAGCTTCTGAAGAGTTTACATTTCTTAAAAATTCGAAATTCGGAATAACAATTTATTTGGGGTTTTTTATTAAAGGTTTTTTCAAAACTCATTCAGCTTTTCATCATGAATATGCGATTACATTTTATTGCAGTTATTTTTGAATTAATTGTACAGAAAATGGTCTTGAAATGTTATCTCTATAAATTTTGAATAGAAAGACATCAAGCTATTCTGTTTAAGATTCATTATTAAAAAGTAATAATAAAAGTTATTTTATAATAGTCAGTGCAAAAATTTATTTGCTTACGTGCTTATTTGCATAGTTCCTATGTGCTTGTAGGAAACAGGCTATGAAACTTCTTTTATTATAAATATAAATATGTATAAACGCAATGTATTTATAATTATTTTTATAAGATAAACTAAATGAATAGGAGTAAATATTAATTTTGCATTCTTTTTTCTGTTCAATAAAAAACGAATACTTTAATAATCGTTTTTATTTAACATTTTATATTGTGTTGACATTACTTATTTGTTTTTTGCTGCCCAAGAAAATATAAATTAGCCTAAGTTGCTATAAAAATATTTATTCTCATATAAACGTGTGTATTTTAATTCCGCTATTTTGCTGCCCGTTGTTTGCTGTCGGCTGTGTGTTTATAGCATTAGTTAATAATAACTTTTGATTAAAAATGGATGCAAATTCAAACTTTAACCAGATATATAACTTACAACAATTATGAAAAGGAATTTATTTAACAATAACGTTTAAAATTGGAATAAATATCAAACCAATTTAATAAAAAATAAAAAATAAAAAATGTACGACCATTGAAACAGATAAAAGTTAAAAAACCACACGACATTTAAAATAAAAGAAAATTGTTCAGTAACTTAGCCCCACTTCGGGACGAAGCGGATGGTTTGTTTTATTAAAATTTTCATGCAATTTTTTATTATTATTATTTTATTTTTTATTTTTATATATTACATAGATAAGTTTCTTTTGTTTTATATTTTATTTCGTTTCTCTTTTCATTTCTAGATAACACACACACATACATACATAAACAATCTTTTTATTATTTAAAATTAAATTTAAAAGGGAAATTTTGGTACAATGAAAACCTTTTTATACAAAATGTCGTTCCTAACTTAAAAACTTAGTTTTACATACATATGTATCTATATGCGCTAGTGTAGCGAGAGATAATTTTTTATAAACATTTCGAAACTGTTTTTCTATATTCTAATCTCTAATGCTTAGCTAAACGTTACATCCCTTCAAACGCAGACATTACCATATGGAAAAAAGTAATTTCTATAAATTTTTTATTGTGTTATTTACAAAAAAATGATGTTTTTAAAATGAAATGATTTTTAAAACCATCGATCATTCAAGAAACGCGTTCTATGAGATAGCGGCAATGTTGTTGAAGCTACGGCTTTCATTTAGTTTGTTTTGTCAAATCACCATTAATGGATATAACGTTCAACAACACGTGCAAGTGATGGGGTGCTACAACAAACAAAACTTGGTCAGGCTATAACCGTGTGTTGATGACTATCAACTTCTATTGGAAGAATTGAATAATATGGATACCGTTCATTCTAAATGAAACATTCTGCACAAACGATTTTAGAGCAGGTTCATCTCATGTGGAAATAATGTGAACCGGCAATAGATATTGTGTGATTAGACCCCGTAAAACCTTTTCTTGTGAGTGATACTTAAGACACAGTTTTACGTGAATAAAATACTAGCCACAGCGGCTATTAAGCCACTATAATCATTAACGTCGGTGATATTCAACCTGATGTATGCAACATGAGTTAGAACACTTCGCATGCGCGCAAACCACCGAAGCCTCGACTGACATTCGCACGATAATATTTTTCGTACATAATGGTCTTTCAACTAAATACAAATTTTGTTGATATCTCGCGCACACATCGCCTAATAAAAGATCGTTTCATCCTTCCCATGATTTTCGAGTCGTTGTCGTCTTTGAACAGTTTTGGGTATGTCAAAATATAATTTTCGATTGAAAGATCATTCAATAAAAAAAGGTATAATGATCAGCTGTTCATAAACGTGTTCTTCTTTAGTTGTACTTCCACAAGTATAGATTAATCTTTAAACACTAGTTAATTGCTGAAAACTGTGACCGTATCAGTGCTCAATCAGTCAAAAAATTGGCTGCTAAGTTCATTCTGTTTCGGATGTCAGTAATTGATCTGAAAAATGCAATAAGAATGCGGCAAATGCACAAAACCTTCTCCAAATTTTTCTTTTCCAATTTAGAGGCTTGCATTACTACTAACGGAGATTCGTATAAGTTTTGTTTTGGCAGTGTTTAATTGCAATCACAATCTGTATGAATTTGAATCCACTTCCCTTATATGCCTGTATGTTATGAAATGAATATCATCGTCACTTTCGAGGTATTGGGTTGTTCAACCATATTGCACGATATTAATTGTGAGTCACACCTTAACGTCAAGTTTTTGACCAAATTAATTTGACGTTTTCAATCATGGAGAAGTACACAATTGAGCAGCGCGTTAAAATTATTGAAGCCTTTTACGAAAACGGGCGTTCAAATCAAAATGCATATCGTATACCTCGTGCTTTTTTGGTCAACATAATCGATTAAATGTGTCCACAATCGGGAGAATTATGAGCAAATTTCAGCAAACCGGGTCTGTAGGAAGTGTGGAAACACATTTGTATGCTCGCCCAGTTCGTTTTGCGGAAAAAATTGCTGTTGTTCGCGATAGTATAACAGAAGAGCCGTCAACCTCAACTTGTCGTCGTGCCAAACAACTAAACATTTCACGAACATAACTGATGCAAATTTTGAATACAGATTTGAATAAACATGCTTAAAAGGTTCTATTGACTCTAGAGCCGAAGCCTACTGACTATTTTAAGCCTCGTCAATACGCCGAGCAGACAAAAGTCAATAGTGTCTTTACAAAGAAAACCATCTTCAAAGACGAGGCACACTTTCACCTAAGTGGATTCATTAACAAGCATTATTGCCGCATGTGGGCAAATGAGAATCCACGAGTGATTGTTTAAAAGCGGATGCATCCACAAAGAGTGGCTGTTTGGCGCGGTTAATGAGCAAGCGACGTCATCGGGACGTACTTTTTCGAACTGAGGTGTTGGCTACCGCGAGATGATAACGGACTTCTTGTGGCCAGAAATTGAGGATATGGATCTAGACGATATGTGGTTCCAACAAAAATTGTTATGGATCATTCTATCATAATAAAAAATACTAAGATAATTTAAATTAAATTTTGGTTGGACCACCTTTTATAAAGTCTAAAGTTACTATCTCTTGGCGAGGACAAGGCTCTTTGTGTCTTTTTCGAAGACTATGTTGAACAGTAGTGGGAACACCAGTTTAACACCAGTTTTGATAAAAATTAGTCAACGTCAGTCGACTAAACCGTCTCAATCATGTATGGGATGTATGGGATGGACGTCCCTTCTTCTGTTGCTTTGCAATTGTGTTCTCTGTCACAAAATATGATTAGTTACAGTTCTTGGCCTGTAAATGCGACCTTACGCAGGCAGCGTCCCTCAAACATTTGTAATTATTGCGGAAGATTTCACGTTTGCATTAAACATAGCAGTTTTCTAACATGGAGATAATATCGGTGATGTCCGAATTGATTTTAGAGTACTTAATGTACGACCGGCTTTCTGCAGAATATTATCAATATATAGAATCGTTTCTGCAATCCCCATACTACCCATTGTCGTTATCGTATGCACTTTTAAGGACCATGTCCAGAACTAAATTAAAAAGCAATGGTGACGGAATACTGCCTTGTCAGACTCCAATCCCGATCTTTATCAGTCTGGTCAACGCTTGCCGAGCCTACACGATATAAGCCTTCCCTTACATACCAATGCACTCTAAGTCACTACGTGATTTAGTCCATCGAAGGCTTTCTCGAAGTCTATGATTGTTCCGTTATGAACCGGCCGCTATTAATGTAGTCTATAGTGGACTTATGGGGTCTAAATCCAACTTGCTCCTGTCTCAATCTCACCCCTATTGGGTGACGCCAACATACACCTTTTAGTAATTATTTTGGCAATAAGCTTATTGACCACACACTTCAGAGTAATACCACGCCAATTATTATTATCCGTGAGGTCGTCCTTCTTCGGTATGTTCACCACGACTCCTTCGAGAAGCTAAGTGGTTACGATTTCGTTCGCCAAAATAGATCGAATAATTGCAATTTTTATCGAATCTAGCACTAAGGTGGGCTTTAAAATCCTTAATATTTTGCGTTTAGAGATGTACCATTATATTATGTTTATTTAAATTTATGTAAATAAGTGCAAAATTTATTTCGTCAAAATGATAAGGTCAGTGATTTATTTATCCAAGCTTTTATTTAAACTAAGCATTAATCAATTATTTTTAATTTATGCAGTATCTATTTCTTTCTATTGTGTTAAAAATACGGGATGGCATCGCACTTACTAAATTGTCCAGAACGTTGGAGCGGATATCGAGCCAGCTGTTGCAGATTGCCACTTTTAATTCATCTTTTGTCCGGTACTGTTTGTTGTCTGCATAAACAAGCAGTCCCAACAAATTTTCCATGGGGTTTAACTCGAGGGAACGGGCTGGCTAATCCAGTACTTTAATATTGTGCTCCTCAAACCATTGTCTGGTCGACTTGCTGTATTGTATTGCTGCGTTATCTTGCCGAAAGGTGAAAGTTTTGTCAGCATTTTGGGCCAAATAAGGCAACAAACGTTCAGACAGAATACTCTGGTACTCTAAATTATCTATTCGAGTGGAAGGAAAGTAGAGTTCCAGGGTACCATGCCACCGCCGAAATTCCGTTTGGAGAAAAACAAGGGCTCCTTCCTTAAATCTCGCCAATAGCAATTGAAACCATCTGGTCCATCCAGGTTAAATGTTTTTTTCATCAGAAAAAATTACCTACAAACCGAAAAATGTATGTAATATCTTATAACATTTTAAAAAAAATTTTACTTGATGCCAATTAGTTGCCATGTTGTTTTTCGCAAACTCCTTACGCTTAATCTTATGTTGCTTAGTCAGACAGGGAATTTTTTTTTTTAAATTTTGCTCGAATAAGGTTTGGCTGGCCGTTGATAGCTTTTAGAATTGTGCTTTTGAAGCTTGTAATTTCAATTCCTCTTTTATCGTTACCGCACTGTTCGTGCAATTCGGGGCCTTTCGTGAAATTAGCCGAGTTTCACGGCCAGACAGGACCTTTGGACAACCCGTGCTTTTTAATTTTCCATAATTTTCTCTGTTTTTGAGAAAATTTTGCACAACACACAAGGATCGTCCGAGTTTTATCGCCATTCCACGCATACTCAATCCCTGCTCATGGAGTTAAATAAATAACAATTGTGATACCTTCTGATTAGATTAAATGCTTATTAATCACTGACCTTATCATTTTGACGCATTGAATTTTGCACTTATTTACATAAATTTAAATACACATAATGTAATGGTACATCTCTAAAAGCAAAACCGGCTTATTATTCAGTTATTTGAACGTAGAATTTTTTCGAATAAGGTGACCATACATAACATTTTATAGTTTTGAAGCACACCTTAGTGTGAGAGTCCGGTTTTAGTAGTTAAGCAGACATTCCGCAATCTCTTCTCAGTTCTCAGACATGTAGTGGCAGACGAGTATGCTCCATTTATATTAAAAAGTGATTCTGATGCCACCGGCGCAATTCTGAATAGGTTTAGAATTACTATTTAAGATTTTACAAACCTTTTTACAATACACTTTTATCTACAACACAATACAATACATTTTCAATTTATTTTTATTGTACCCGTTACTACCATAGGTTGTTTGTGGTTGTAGGTAGGGCTCTAACATTTTCAGCTTTAAAAAGTATTTTCACATATTTATAGTATAACGCTTGTTTTTTTTAATATGATTTTAATTTTTTATATAAACATCATATATGTATGTATACATGTACCAAATTTCATTAAAATAATAATTATTTTTTTCATAATCACCCCTATTCCAGTTGTCTTAATCAACGATACTGAACAATAATGTTGCCTGTTTAAATCTGATATTTCCGTTGTCGTTGATGAGTGCAGACAAGTCTTTGCCACTTCCTAAAAGAAAATGTTTCGGTAACATATTGAAGCCACGTTGCCTTCATCGTCACCATTTTGGATAACGAATCGAAGCTTTTTAAAACAAAAACGTACAAAATTCCAATGAACAAAAATAAAGTAGAAATTATGATCTATTTTTTTTTTTTTTTTTTTATTAAACAATTTTCATTTAAGTTTTGTTTTTTCCTCACACATTTCACATTTTATTCATTGTACATAAAACTTTAATATCTAAGGCATTATTAAAGAGAATTTTGGCAACGAATTTTGTCAGAACAGCTGCCAACTGATTTGACTTATCTTATTCGGTGCTATTACATCTAGAGCACGTGTTTTAAGAAAGTTTTCTTAATTTGAAAGTAATTAACAAGAAGTAACAGATTCTGATACTCAATTCCCATTTGGCAATTTCAAAATGTTGGACATTTGTCAGAAAGTATACTTTGTAATATTCGCCTTCGTTTATTTTCTTGAATTATCGTCCGAAGCATAAATAAAAAATATTAATATATTTAATTTAAAAAAATATTTTGTTTTTTAATTATCGTTAAATATATGTATATCAATGAATATCAACTTGTTAACAAAGTTCTGTTGACGTTGACACAAGTGATGTTGATATAAAACAATAGCAACATTGACGAAGACAACTGAACCAAGAGTAATCGAATTATTTCCAAATAATTCTTAAAACTTTTTAAACCTTTTTTTGAGATCATATGTCTAAGTTGAAGTTTTGTATAAATTTTCTCGGACAGTTCTAAGATCATATAGCTTCGTTTTTTATGTTAAATCATCAAAGCCCTTAGAGATTAAACATTTTTATTGTCTTTAAAAATCAATTTTCATATTACTTGTTGCAATTACACATATTTTTTTATTTTTACAGTCCAACCTTTGCTGTATTATGGATCACAAATACACAACGAAATGTGATTTTTATTTAATCTTTATACGAATTTAAAATTTAAACCGACAGGCTATGCTTAACCAGGGGCTATGCTTCATCAATTCAAATAATTTGCAATAAAATAAAAAAAATCATTTTTCTCTTTCCTTTTTTTAAAATTAAAGTCTTTGATTAAAATGGAAATAAAAATAAAATGAGAAGAAACGGGAAGTGAAAAAGGAAAAACAAAAAAATTAAACAGAAAGTGAAAAAAAATTCGTAACGATTGCAACACAAACTAAAAGGAAAAAATAGAAATTTATTCCTATTTATGTGGTCTATGGGATTTTAATGATTTTCAATGAAACTACAGCGAAATATAAAGTGTACATAGTCTATAGAGAATAAAGGAGCTAAAGGTGGATCAGATATTAGAGGTATTTTTTTTTTCTATTCTATTTTAATAATAAAAAATAATAAAAATTTTATTTAGAAAAATATGCTCACGGTGTATGAAATTTTAATAACATTTAAATGGTTAAATTGCAAACAAAAACAAGAACAAAAGTTATAAAATAATAAAAAATGAGTGTGGGCTAAGTGGGTGGGGGCTGAGATATATGGAAATTTGGTGGGTACAGACAAACATACACATGAAAGTTTCAGTTCAATTTATTATTTTTTTTAAATAAATAAAAAACTTCAATGCTTTTTTTATTTTCATTTATTATTTATACAGTTTTTATTTTTTAAATGCTTCTACAGCCAGTATTAATTAATTTTTTTTTATTTTATTTTATTTTCTTTATAAATTAATGGCATGAAAGAAAGTGTTTGATAATTAAAATAAAAAATTAAAAAAAAACACAAAAAACAATTTGCACTATAAAAAAAATAAAATAAAATGGTGGAGTGAAAATAAAAAACCAACGGATTAAGATTTTTAATGTTTGAAAAGGATTAAAAACTTAATGACATCAAATGAAAGTGAAGAAATTGTACAAATGCACACATACACAGTGGTGGATATATGGACATACATACATATGCATATGAGTATTTGCATTTGGATGTATCAAATGGTTAAAAATGACAACATTTAAAAAACAGAAACACACACACACAAAACATAAATAATCAAAATATATTTTATATAATACTGTTAATAGACACACACACCATCTATCTATATATATATATATATATATATATATATATATATATATATATATATATATATATATATATATATATATATATATAGATAGATAGATAAATGGCAGTCACAATTAAATAAAAAACATAAAAATATGGATATACATACTTATATAGAAGAACAAAATTATATAATTAATATTACATATGTATGCACTATATACATAAATATTTGAGTGTATGTATCTGCCTTTAAGTAGACGATATAAACTCAAACACATATAAATATACACTGACGGCCACAGCAACATTATGACAAATACAATGCCTTAAAAAAACTAAGACGGAAAATTTGTCTGTTTTAATATTGGATAGTAATCTGAACCTGATTTTTTCAGAAATTAACGGCTACTTTAATGGTTTCCAAACCGTTGGAGTTGAAATAATTAATCAAATAACTGAAAAAACTGATCGATTTTTTTAAAAAGATGTGTTGGAAAACTTAATGCTGCCTTATGTAGTAGAAAATATGTTTCTGGTTTGGATTTTCCAACATGATAGCGACCCGAAAATGGTTGGGTAAATCAAAGGTAAGAGTTCTCTGAAGACTAGCTTAATCTTAATGACCTAACTTGCTTACTTAGCTGGCCATAACAACCCTATTAACGGATTTCGGCCTAAGCACTTCTCTCCAGACGCTTCTATAGAGTTTCTTCAGCTTTGTCCTTCCAACGCAAACAAAGTCGACCTCTACGCCAAAGGCTGCTGACTTCCGCATCAAATACTCTCATCTCGCTGAGGCATCCTCCTCCATCCGAACAAAATGGCAAGGATACATGCAGCTCATGGTTCGTTTGGATGCAGAATTTATCGTCAATCCGTACAGGACCGAAGATCTTGCAAAGAGCTTTCCTCTCGAACACTCTCAAGGCATTTGCATCAATACTGGACAGCGTCCATGCTTCAGCGCCACAAAGAAACACTGGGAGGATGAGGCCCCTTGTAAAGTTTTATTTATGTCACGCGAGAAAGGTCTCTATTACTCAATTGCCCACTGAGACCATGGATGCACCTTTTGGCAGGAGTAATTCTACACTTGCTCTCTCTTTGACAACATCGACCATCTTGGATCCGACCAGAAGCACATCCCTACTTGTCGAAAAAAATACTTCGTCTTGCCCTCATTTACCGCTAGACCCGTCTTGGCAGATTCCCGCTCGATTGCACTAACGGCTGCGGTGACATCTCTTTTGGTACATCAAATAATGTCGATATTGCAAGAAGCTGAACACTTTTATAAGAAATAGTGCCATTATGATGAACACCTGCCTTTTTCAGAATGCAGAACTTCATCATGGAGAAGTTGAAGAGATCACATGATAAGCGGTTGCCTTGTTTTAAAGCGGTATTAAAAATTTGGGAAATATCTTTTTCCTACCTTGACGGTGATGCAGGTGTTGCACAACGTCATTCTTCACAGCTTCATAAGCTTCGCAGAAATACCGAGCTCAGACATTGCGACATACACGCGGTCCCTTATTGAGCTATTGGAGGCTGCTTTATAGACGACAAAAAGATGATGTGTGTTACCTTGGTTCTCGTGGGTATTCTCCAGGATTTGAAGTGATAAGGTCGAGTCAGTGCAAAGGAAAGTGGCTTCAGTCGTTCACACAATACGCTTGTATGAATCTTATGTGCGCCCTGTAATTGGCGCATATCGTGATTTCTCCCTTTTTCAAAACGGGGCAGAAGACACTAAGATTTCAATTGGTGAGCATGTTTTCTTTCAGCCAAATTCTGCAAATGCACTGTTGACCTAATCATGGCTGGGTGGCGGAATCTTGACGCTGTCATCTTTAATTGGGTTCATTTCAACAATTTGTACCGGAATTTGGTCGTCGTCGCCACGCAAGAAATTAGAAAAGTGTTGCCTCCATACCACGCCGCATCTTGGCTGCACCGGACTTTGCCCAATTGAAAATTTATGGAGCATCATATATCACAAAAAAAGACAATCTATGAAGATCAAGCACATTATTTTTAATCGTATCCAGGAAGCATAGTACAACATTTCTTAAAATCAAATTAAGAGACTTATTGATTTAATGGCTTGCAGATGTGCTGTCACCATTAAAAATAAAGGCAACTTTGTCGACGATTCACTTTATTTTTAAGTTTTAGGCCAGATATAAAAAAGGTACTTTTAAAAGTTTATCTTATCTTACAAAAATAATTGAAAAATTAAGTGTTAATATATATTAAAACAGAAAAATTTCACGTCTAAATTTTTTTAAATCATAACTTTGCTGTGCAATATCAATTGCTTTAGTTATGGCCATAAGTGTATATAAACATTCATACAGACACGCAGTCATATAAAAGTTGTACAGTAGTGAGTAACAATATAGTGAAATTATATTATGTTTGTCATGGCGGAGAAAGAAGTGGTAACGGATAATTTAATTCCCATAAGGTGTCGTTACCACATATGAGGGTTGTTTCAAAATTAGCCGACCTAAGAATTTGAATTAAACTTATTGATGTTGGACACCGAAATAGTGGACGTGTGAATGACTGCATTGTCTTAATGAAATAACACTTTCTTTTTTGTCAATGCAAATTTCTTTCTTTAATAAGTAACATCACTTCACCGTTGCCAAAATTATCATAATACTCGTCGTTCATTATTTTTCACTTTTGAAATAATCAATAAAAATTAATGCAGGCGGAACCCACAAAAATAGACGACATGACTCTGCCCGCAAGAGGAACTGTCTTCTGCTTCTTTGGACATGATTTTCCCAATTTAAAACACTACTTTTACTGTTCCTTTGTGTGAGGTGTAAAGTGTTGGATCTATGTCTCACCCATGTCTCGGCTTTATTGCTGTAAAACAATAAAGTGTCTTCACGATACTGCATTTGTTCTATTGTAAGCAAACGCGGCACCCCATTTTACGCACAGCTCACTCATCTCTAAGTGTTCCGTCAACATACGATGTTTAGAACTTGTTGAAATGTTTATAATTTCAACTGATTGATCACTACGGTCTTTGTCTTGGCAGCTCGAACGTCGTCGTCAGAACTCTGCCACCGAATATATAATAGTCTTAAACGAAGGAGCCGAACACCCCAGTTCATCTTTAATATTGATAAGACCGAGAACTTTTAAATGAAAGTATTGAATTACATAAGGTTAACCTATTAAGAATAGTAAAACACAAGGCTTCTTGAAACTTAAAACATATGTTTTATAAAGTTTTCACTTTTCACAAAAGTATTTTTTTCAAACTACCGCCGACATCTATACATCAGGTCGTCTGATTTTGAGAATCATTAGAAAACGTTCTTAAATTATGTGGATTACTAATGTTATCAACATTAGCAAAAAAAAGCAGTATAAAAATCATATGAAAACTTCAGCTGGCAGAATTCTATTTTCCAAAACATTTTGTAACTTTTCTACAAGCCAGTGAGGCAACCAAATCTTGAAAAGGTGAGAAGCGTTTGCAAAGCCAAATTAACCAAAAGTTAAAGCAATTTAAAAATTAAGAATAAATTCTGTTCTCTGAATTAAGCATAGTCAATATCTACATAGATTTATTACACTCCATATACATAGGTAACACTTCAAAGGGTGATTTTTTAGCTTATCCATCTCTCAAATTCTTAATTATAACTTGCATTAATGTCTCTTTTTAGTAAGTTTTGGCAAATTACTAAAGCCTTTAAAACGGCAATGAAGTGTTCGTACAGAGATATCAATTGCTACTGTAAGTCGAAGTGCTGAAGATGATCTTGATTTGTCAATACGCCGCCTTTCTCGGCAGCTTACGAAAGTTTGACGTAAAAATCTTGGTTAACAACCATACAAGATTCAGCATATGGAGTGCAAGCAATTAATGACAGTTAATTTAAATCTATAAA
The DNA here is from genome assembly GCA_023159175.1 of Wohlfahrtia magnifica. Classification (NCBI taxonomy): domain Eukaryota; kingdom Metazoa; phylum Arthropoda; class Insecta; order Diptera; family Sarcophagidae; genus Wohlfahrtia; species Wohlfahrtia magnifica. The sequence goes on along the minus strand of JAKWBJ010000145.1, from coordinate 338,277 downwards.
AAATCAATATTTGGTGCGGATCATCGGAGCTGCCGTTACAATGCATAGTGTACCTTATTGACTGGTGCTGAATAATTAGTTTCATATGGAGTGCAAGCAATTAATGACAGTTAATTTAAATCTATAAAAATTCAATATTTGGTGCGGATCATCGGAGCTGCCGTTACAATGCATAGTGTACCTTATTGACTGGTGCTGAATAATTAGTTTCTGTTCCCTAAAGTCAATCAGAGAAACATCAACAACTTTTGGTCTCATTTTTAGGGTTCTAAGTGCTACTCTTGAGCAATTGGAGGTCAACATTACTACAAGATCTTCTAAGCAAGTTTACATAATATTCTTGAAGAACAGCTGTTACAAACAGTCTAAGATACAGGTTTATAAACATTTAGAATTATACGCATAATTTAAGTGAATTTTATTTTCATTTATTAAGTTTTTTTTATAGTTTCACCAGTATATTGTCACTCACTGTATTCTGTATGATTTTACATGAACTTATGTAAGTATGTATGACTTGTCTTTATGAATGTTTTTTAAGTCTTTATCAAATTATTTAGTATATTCTACTTATTTTTCGAATATTATTTTCAACATACCTGTGGTGTCTGTGGCTGTGAAACAGGTGATGGTGTTGCCGTTGTTGTTGCTGTCGATAACTGTGATGGTGAAACGGCTGCTGTCGTTGCTGGAGGTGATGTGGGTGACGGCGTATTTGCCGCTGATCCTGCTGCAGTTCCCGGTTGTATGGCTGGATTTGTATCCAGCGTATGTTTCGATATAACAACTGTTGTAGTCTTTTGTATTTTATCTTGATCATGATGTTCAGATGGTGATTTGGGTGGCACTGAAGTGAATGCATCAGCCGCCCTCACAATTTCCAAAACCTTGAAAAAAACAAGAAAATAAATGCAAACGAAAATAAAATAAATAAAATTAATTTCTACTCAATTTAACTGTTTAGCATTGCATTTATTTTCTCAATATTGACTTAAGATTTTAATACCACAAAAAGAAACCGACCACATAGGTTTTTCCCCCTCCTATTGTTTTTTATTCCTAATGATGGTGTATGATTTGTGGGTTTTGGCTTTTGTTTCCTACTGGCTGCTGCTAAAAGTTTAATTTAGTTTCTATACTTTTTTGTTTCTCAACTATATCCTACGCACTACTGGAATACAAAATATTTTTTGATAACCCCAAAAATTCTTGAATAAATAATGTGGCACACAGGTATGGGCAAATCAAGGATGTTTCAAAGACAAAACATACATTTTTTAAATCAAATTTTTTCATCAAAAGTTGATGAAGTTGTGCAGTTTTATAAATTTATTTCATCGATAGACTAAAAAGTTTTAAGTGAATTTTGCATGAAGACCTAAACCTTCATCATATTAAAAACTAACGAATTTAACTTTGATTTTGGCTGGAAGATAGATAATCTTAATTGGCGTGGTACATTTTTTAAATTACCGCCTCTGGATTGGTTGCACCAGAAAGTATTTTTCTCAAAATTAGTTTTAATCAACCGGTGGTTAAACAGCCTATATTCGAAAATGGCAAACCTTTTACTAAATAAATGACACTTCAGATGATAACAATTAATAACTAAATGGATAACTCGATACGAGGATGTTTAACGAAAAAATCTTGATCATGCATTGAAAGTAAAGGTATAGTATTCCATCATGACAATGCCAAGTCACACATACATTTGATAACCCGTCAAAAATTATGCCCACTAAACTGTGAAGTTGTGATGTACAAAACAGTTGAAAAAAAACAGCGATAACGTTTTAAAAAACAAAAATTATAAATATTTGACTAAGAAAGTTCCTAGAAAACTTCGACGATAATTTTTGTGTTCTTGCATATAGTATTTACTAATCTATTTAATTCATTTTTGTTTATTTAATTCTAATTCGAAAAATATCTTTTCGTTGATTACTTTTCATTCCTTAAAAGAATCTTAATTCTTAATTATGAAAAATAAAGTTTTCATTTTTCTTTTAGACTTGTATACGCGCCAAAGGTTATTTACAGCTGCAGTTGCTGTTAAAAAGGTAAATAGTTTTTACAAAAAGAAAAACACAAATGAAAAAGTTCTTGTAAAAATCCTAAACTGAAAATAAACAAACCGTTAGACATTATAAGAAAGAGAACGTTTGGCAAGAAAAGATAACATTGGAAGAATAAAAGCTGATACCCAAGTAAACACTTCTAACAACTCCCCTACCACTTGGCCACAAGCCATACAAACAAATACAATACTAAGATTCTACATGTTGTACTACAAAATGCTGCAGCCAAAGCTAGCAGCAAAAATGTTAACAACTTAAAAGTACAGACAGCCAGGAAGACACATTATCTAGTGTTAAATTGTAAATAAAAGTAAAGGCAGCAGGCATTACTTGTGGGAGTCGTAGTAGTGGTTGTACTTAAAATAGTAAAATACTCTATAACATTGAAAATAGGCGCACACACCTTCAAACTACAATATAAATTCTTTACTTACTTTTTCTGGTGTACTCTTTTCTTTAGTGGAAGCCAAGGACTGTTCTGTATTGTGAGCCAAAGCAACAGAGGCTGCTTCATGTTGTGGCTGCTGCTGCTGCTGCTGCTGTGGATGTTGCTCTAAAGGCTTTGCCGATGCTGGTGGCGCTGTTGCTGCTACAGTTGTTGTGGAGGTGGAAGAATGTGCCATGGCAGCAGCCGCTGTTAATACTGATGTGGGTTGCTCGTTACTCGTTTTTGTTGCAAAAACTTCCAAATCCTTTAAATAAACAATAGCAAAGAGTTAGTGGTTCGCATTTCACAGAAGGCAGGCGTCATCAGACATCATTTTATATTAAAATGAATCAAAGAAAAACGAACGCATTTAAAAAATTTTGCAAAGAAATAAATGGTTAAAAAATGCATAAAAATATATATAAAAATTAAATGGTATTTAAAAGAAAAAGCCGTAGTTCTTACATGTTTTAAGCGGTCATCATCATCACGATCTAAACTAGATGTACTTTGACTTTGGCTTATTTCGGAACCAGTTTCAGAAGCACGAGATCCTAAAACATAAAAAATAGAAATTATGTTTAATAAATTTTTTGAAATATTTTTTGATTTTGTAATTGAATGTAGCTAAAGACCTACATACTAGGGAGATCGATTGATCGATTATTCGGTTAACCGGTTCTTTTCTTCAAATATTTTTTTTAATTTTTGTTGCTTAATTCGGTATAATTGATATATTTCCCTCATATTGTTGATTTCGCCGGCATATTGCAGTTTCTAGCAAGTAAGTATGGCAATACTTAACCCAGTGATTCATTTTTTATAAGGAGAGCGATTACTTGATTTAGAATCAAGTTTTCTTTGCTGCACAATAACGTCAATTGTATAGACATATTTAAGGTGATTAATAATTTCTGGTGTCGAAAAGCCTTTTCAGCTTAGTATTTAGTATTTCAGCTTAGTATTATGGACACTCAAAATATCTAGACCTATCCTTTCTATAGATTTCCAAATATTTTCACACTTCAGAGGACATCTGTAGAAACATAAATCACGTACTTAATAATGTGTTCTATGTTAGGGAAGAACCCACCTACTAACCAAAAGGTTCTCGGTTCAATCGTAGGCCACAACATCTGACAATTTTCAACAGCGATATCACCTCACAACATTGCTAACGACTGGTTATGAGTATTTCCACTGTAAAAAACTTCACTAATTAATACATCTGCCGTTCGGAGCCAGCGTTTGGAGGTCTCTTTCAAAGAGTCTAGCTGATCTTCATACATATATAAATTAATTATTTATTTACAGAAAATTAGAAAAAGTTATTGTTACTCAAATGTGCATTTCTTTGTCGTCTACCATGGTTATTACGTTCTTTGTAAGACGTTCCAGGTTGTCATATATGTGTATAAAAAAGACTTGAAATAAATTTAGAAAAATACTTAAACGATGAGCAAATCTGCAAAAAATATAGAAACACGTATAAAAATTTTACATATTTAAATTAACCGGTTATTCGTGTTAAAATAACCGGTTTATTCGGTATTCAAAAAAATTAACATTTTAAAAAAACCGTATTCGACAAAACCAAAAAAGCGGTCGAATAATAACCGTTCGATCTCCCTACTACATACTTACATAAAATTTAAATTCCTTTCTGATGTGAAGTTCATCCTTAAATTATTTAATTGTAATAAACTCAAATATTCTAGCTCATGAAGCAAATACCAAGAATAAAATCCGTTTTAAAAAATTTCAATAAGTTAATTTGGAAGACTGACAGACAAAAATGAATGACGCAAGAAATACTAAATCTAATGAACCAAAGACGAAAATATCGTAATAGAGATAAGGATGAATTTAGAAGGTATAAGAGTATACAGACAAGCTAGTGAAAATTTGATCAGATAACACGTAAGGAAATTGAAAACTACAGCTGGTATATGATTATTACAATATTCACAGAAAAATCAAAGAAATTTCTGGACTGTGTTGGCAAAATAAATCTCCTACCTTAGTCAACTTACAGAGCAAGATTGAAATAAGCTCTTTTTGCTGACCATAATAGTTCAACATCCAGCTAACAGGTTTTCCAATCACAAAATCAGAAATATTTAGATCCGTAAGGTTATCAAAAGACAATGAAGCCGCTGCTCCAGATGAAATTTCTGCTGAACTGACGAAAACCTGACTATCTTAGAGAGACTTTTTAATCGAACGCAAAATCATGTAACGATCGCAGACTTCTAAGTCTAATGAGTCAGGCATTGAAAATTTTCTTGAAAATTTTTCACATTCGAATATATTGCAATTGAGAAAAAATTATATATAGAAACCACTCAATTTGGATTTGAAGAAGGAACCGGAACACAAGAAGCATTGTTCAACATTCAGGTCTTAGTTCAAAACTATCGAAATGTTTGCAAGGACACATTTATGTATATGTTTCATCGACTATGAAAAGGCATTTGACAAAGTGCAACATGATGAGTTAATTGAAGTACCAACCCGCATGAACATAAAATAGGTAATCCGATGCATTAAGAACTTTTACTCCCTTAGTTGTAATATCTATGCGGAAATAATATTTTCGGAAGCACTGGATTCAGATGAAAAAGGAATAAAGTTCAACAGTACAGACATTAACAGCATACGATAAGCAGATGACACCATGTTAACTTCTGACAATATAAATTAAGTACTGAAACTTAATTCACAAAGTTGTTCGGTTTAGCAAAAATTTTAATTTGAAAATCAACAACTCGAAAACAAAAATCATTATTGTTTTTAGAAAAAATATTCCATATGCAGATGCCTCAATAACTATTAACAACATTGCTAATTGAAAGAGCCTTAAGTTTTAAGTATTTGGGTAGTTGGTTAACTGATGATTCCACCTTGCTTTAACAAAATTAGAAATATCCGTAATTTAAGATTACGTACGGTTAAATGCTACGTCTGGTCTGTTCTAATATCAACTGCTGAAATTCATTGTTGTTGGTAATATCGATGGCCGAAGAGGAATTGGCCGCAAACAAGTTTGTTGATTGAGAAATATTAGCCAATGGACAGCAAACAGAGAGGAATATTCCAAATTAATTAATCAAATTAAGTATTTGAAAAAAAAGAAAAACTTTTAATTGTATTGTAAAAATTATTGAAATTTTAGCAACGAAAAATTGTAGTGCAGAAACAACTAAAGAATGTTATACCTACAGTGGCTACAAGCCAAACTCGGACACTACAATAAATTGATTTTTTGGATAAAAATGAAACTAATAAGAAATAGTTAAGGAAAGCTTCAGTTTGATATATATATTATTATATATATATATATATTATATATATATATATATATATATATATATTATTTATATATTATATATAAGATATATATATATATATATATATATATATATATATATATATATATATATATATATATATATATATATATATAAGACCAACTCTGTAAAGCAAGTTTCTTATTGTTAATGGCTTGCTGTCTTACCAAAGCCACTTTCAGCAATAGCTGCAAATTTTAGAGCATTTAGAAAGGGATTTGCTTTTATTTTTCTGACAAAAAACGTCCTTCTGCCTTAGAAAATAATTTGTTGTGGGCATGTTTTGGTCTATTTTGCACCGTTTTATTGACTTTGAAACATTTTATTATGTCGTGCACAGTTGAATGACTTCTATCGACAATTTTTTTAATTTCGCAAATACTTTTTCCTTTTCTTGCATGCTCAATGCTTACTTCGGTACTAGTTTCTCTCCGTTGTCTAGCTATCTTCTTGATTTTAGCTCTGTTTACTCTGTCTAATTTGCGAAAACCGAACTAACGGGTTTTCCCCTAAATATGTAAATTATATCAGTGAAGTTGGCCGCATTGAAATTACAGATTTGCAGTTAAAAGTTACTGTCCCAGTTTGGCTTGTGCAAGTCATTTTGACCTTCAAAGCGTTTTCAACTTCAATTTTACGTACAATTATTAAATTCCTGAGTTGGCTTTTCCCTTTGTACGTGGAAGATATACACAAATAAAAAAATAAATACGTTTTTTTTAATAATTAAAATGTATATATGATTTTTAAGCGATCGAAAAAAATTTGGTATAGTGACCGAGTTTGGGTTTGGGCCACTGTATATTTTATATTATTGGAGTATCGAATGCTTTTGAATGATCAAGAAATTAAAGACTGAAATAATTTTGTAACAAAATATTTTATTATTAATAATTATTAACTGACTGCAGTTAAGCTGGGATCACGCGATTGACTCAAATACACCAATCTGATACAAATTTTATTGCACTAAATTAGCGCACAATAATAAAATTGTCCCAATTAAAAATTCTGTATTCACACGGTTGTCTTATTTTATACAAAATTTATTGTCACAAGATGGTGCGAAACGATGTATTGACAATAATTGTACCAACGATGTCACACGATTGTTCTAGTTTACGGCCACTCTGTGAATCAGCTGTTGTGGTAAACTAAATTATTTATTTATTTTTTTGTGTTCAAAATGGTTCACTCTTTAAAAAAAATGGCGTCCTTTTTATTTATATTGAGGCCATTTAGTGAATAAATAAATAAAAAAGAGCTACAAAAAGATAAAAAGAATAAGTGTGTGAGTCAGAGATTGGCTCACAATAAGTGCTATTGATGGTGCATATGAGAAGACATTTCTATAAATTAAAAAAATATATATTTATTTATTTAAATGGAATATAATTACAAATTACACTTAATCCTCTAAAGTAAAGATGATTTGTTCGCTAAAAAATAAAATTTGCATCGGCTTTGATTATCAGGTGTCCGCTTGATAAAAAAAAAGTAAAAATAATATAAAAAAAGAAATGGTGGAATGGTGGAATGATTCAATTCACATATAAATAATAAAAAAAATCACATTTTAAGGGACGTCAATTATAAATACCGTATAAACACGTGTTTTCTCAGAAACAAATCAATTAAAAATAAAAATTGGTGATTATTGTCTTCTTCAATTGCCACACAAGAATACAATAAATTTTGGTGAATTTTTGGAATTTACATTGGTGCATGATTGCCGATAAAGCTTTCACACGATTGACGTACCAGGGTTGCATTTGATTGGGATAAATAAGCACAATAATATTCAAAGTTGCCGTATGAGCCAATAAATTGTACATTCACACGATTGGCATATAAAATACACTAATTATTGGTGCTTTACGACAAACGCGTGATGCTACCTTTTTAACCAATATTAAATTATTAAAAAAAATATTTAATTATAAAAAAAACTATATATTTATTTTTTAAATAAATGATTGAAATGCAAAATAAATCCAACAAACTATTATCAAATAAATTTACTACGAATTGTTTATACATAAATATATTAAACATATACAGGTTTGCCCCAAATAAATGTATAAGAAAAGTGTTTCAACAATTATTCTGCTTTCATCTCAAGATAAGTTGCATCTTTCAAATGTTGTATCGTTTTTTAAAAGTAATAAATTTATGTAAACTCGGTTATATCTTTATTTAACGGAATAGAAAGGAAATGACAAAATGAAATAAAATAAAAACTATATAATATAACCATTTCGTATTAAAAATAACTACATTTGATCCATGGAAAACTAAGTACATACATACATATACAGGGTGACTCACAAGATTCAAATAAAATTTTTAATACCACATATGTATGTATTTGGGTAGTGTGCTAGTCTGTCAGCGGAAGGGTCGTGGGTTCGATTCCCACCACAGACTCTGATTTGTTACACTACACAGAGCATATGGACGCCGCTCGTAATAACTATAATATAAATTGTAATTTGAATAAATAAAGTAAATGTATTTTATGAAAGTTTAAAAAAGTGAAAATATAAATTTACATGTGTAAATATCTTATTCATTCACTAAAAAATTTGTAACTTCTTTATTGCTTCGCTCTTTAGGTATTTACTGAATGCCTCTTTAAGCACAAAATTTATACATTTATATAATGAAATAGTAATTTTCCACAATCTCAGAAATAATGGTCTTTATTTCTTCTCCTATAAGTTGCAGTCTTTTTTTTTGTTCTTATTTTTCTATATTTTTTCTATGATTTTTATCAGGGCCATTGCTGGACTCGTAATGTTGTACTTGTAAAGTTATTTATTTTTCATTTCTATTTTCATGTTGTTGTCGCTTTCGTTTTTGTTGTTGTAATGTAATATACTTACCATGTCTACTGTAGCCAGTACTCATGCCACCAGCTGTACCAATGGAATGAATTAAATTGGATTTATCGTATCCCTTACAAACGACCAAATGTATTTCATTGCCAGCATTGCGTAAAATATTAACTGCATCCTGATGTGTGGCACCCAATAAGGAGTTGCCATTCACTTCTAACAAACGCATGCCAACCTATATTTTTTATTGAAAAGAGAGGAAAAGCAGAGAGAAAAATACAAATAAACAATAGTAAAATAAAATATAAAAGAAAAATTTTAAATACAATATTGGTTAGAGGGAAAAGTAATTTTGTTGTATTACATATGGTAGATTTGTATCCAATTGTGACTTAAACAACGACAAAGTGGGTTAAGAATATCATTAAACTGCAGTTTATTGGAAAACAATTTAATTGAATTTAATTTCAAATTTTTAAAATGATTAAGTATTGATCTCCTTCGTTAAGCAACTCAATTAAATATTTAACTAAAATCTGTATAAATAACATTTATTCGAGCCTCAGAAATAAAGCCTCTTAATACTCTAGTGAATATAATAATGGTAATGATAATATGAACACGATAATTATTTACAGCTTGACAATAGCACGAACTAACTTTTGTAATGACCAGGGAAACCAGAAATATGCATGTGTACATATGTTTTTTCTCATGCATCATGCATGTGAATTTTTAAGAATATTGACATCGATTTATAAATGAATATTTTTGCACATTTTGCTCATAACGGCATTTTTTAGCTTATTTCAGTTTTAAGAGCATGTTTTAGAGATTGTTTTCGTATTTAAAGAGCATTTTACTCCTTTTAGCACATATTTGAGCTTTAAAAAATTGTTACAACAAAAAAAAAAATTGTTTTAAATTCTCACCAAGTCATGGTTTTTTTTCAACTATCTGTCAAATAAAATGTTAGGCCCTCTATGTCTCTATTAAGTTTACTACCGATTAAACAATTTTTGGAAGAGTATACAAATTATAATATATATATATATATATATATATATATATATATATATATATATATATATATATATATATATTATAATTTGTATACTCTTTTTTTGTATACTATATATATATATATATATATATATATATATATATATATATATATATATATATATATATATATATATATATATATATATATATATATATAGATTAAACAATTTTTGGAAGAGTATACAAATTATATATATATATATATATATATATATATATTATACAAAATTCTTAATTAACTCAGTTGTTTTGGACAAAACCAATTACTCCACAATTTCACAACTTCCTGACGATTCCTTTAAGATATTGGACGTAAATTTAAACTTTATTTTGCTCCTTCGTATTTGACAAAAGGTGCCAAAGCTATTAAGGTGTCCTACCATAAACTAAACTTGCATTGCTCATGGTCTTTATCGCTTATGCGAATGTATTGGAGATTAATACGTTAATACGAAAATGTGTGCTTGAATGGTTCAAATATAGCTGAAATTTTAATAGAAATGTATACAGACCTTGCATTGCCACTCGAATCAGCTATAAATCGTTGGAGAACTTGGGTTCCAACTATCAGTTACTACACTTTCAATTAAGAAAATATCTTAGGAGTTCTTAGCTCATTAAGCGGCGCGCAAATGGCAAAAGGTTAACAACAAAATGTAAATATAAAAAGTAAACCGATTTTTATTGCTGCAAACTTCGGTTTCATTAAAAAGTTATTAAAAAAAACTGCAAACCAATGGCATAAGTTAATCTCTATACCATATTAACTGAGACGGTTCTGAATATATATTGGCAAGATGAAAGATTGCAATACAAAACTGAATATGAAAACTTGAAGTTTTTTGATTTATTGGTGAGAAATTGAGAAAGTAAATGAAATAGTATCAATTGAATATAAATTAGAATTTATATGAGACATTGTAATTTATTTTTAAGATAGGTTGCGGCCATCATTGCAGTAAAGACGAAAGACGCCTTGTTATTGAATTTCGCGAGCAAGGTAAAACCTACAAATTT